>JAPSES010000104.1:8413721-8431385 GCA_029822895.1 Maxillicosta whitleyi
TGCATGTATCTAATTGTATACATCAGGTTTTTCAAGAAAAAAATATCATACTGATCATGTGGAGGGCTTCAAATCACATGTATCAAATCTTATATGTTGGGTGTTATAGGGTTAATAACTTCTGAATGACTTAATATATTGGAATAATTCATGTAAAATACAGTTTGTTACCATTTCATGGTGTCAGATATGACTTATTTGGATGTTCAGAGGCTTTGGAATCAATTTGGAAACAACATCATCTTCTGCAACATGAATTAACCCTAACACTGTAAAACCTATTTAGTTTGATAACAGTCAGTGGTTTTAGACACTTGTTTTTACCTCCAGTTATTGATATATTTGCTAAAAAAGTTTTTTTTTTCTTCAGTTTTCTCTTGATACAATAATCCTCTACTTCAATGTGAGCTTTTATGAACACCTACATGATCAATCAATATAGCAACATACTTGATTTTCACAGACAAATATAAAAAAACAGGATAATATTATAACAAATGGTGATAAATCATGTGAGAAAGGTTAGATAGAGAGAAATGTTCATTTGAGAACAGTCACAAAAGTAGTACTGGGTCTTTATAGGTAGTACAGTGTATTTGCGACACAGTGTAGAGGAGACATTTTTCAGAATGAATAAATAGTCACATAATGGAAGAGTGCATCCTCAAAGCCAGACTAGTTTTATTACATCCAGAGTACTTTAGTGATTGTCCATTTACTGGAAGTGTCAGTACTTCAATTTGAAATATTCTTCTTTAGTCAGTGTGGTAATTTGCACAGCCTCTAGAGAGTTTCCAATTTGCACAGTGTACCTTTAAAAAAAAAAAATACACATCCACTTTTGTTGATTGCCTCGATAATGATGCATTTAGTTTGGGGTATTACAACGGAGCAGTGCATCAATAACCGGTAAAGAAAATGAAAATTCCTTAAGACAAACTGTGTTGTAAACTGTTCAGTTGTTATGCAAAACATGACATTAAGATAATATCATAAGAGGCAGAAAGGTGGTCCTCAGCTACAAGACACACCACCCTGGTTATTAAAAAATGATGCATTCAATTCAATTTCAGCTTTAAATACAATATTGCATACACAGGCTTTCATGGATTCTTATCAAAATGCCAAGATGTAGTTCAATAAAGAAACAAGTGATCAGTCATAACATAGCATATGCCTAGCAGATAAATCAATCAGCAGTACTACACCAGCAATGATAAGTGAGAATTAATTAACAGGAGATAACACAGGACTGTTTTTTGTCCTCAGTCGGACAGACCTGCTGCTAATGTTGCGTTTATTTATTAGGCTTTTTAGTATTAACAGGAAGAGAGCGTCTGCAAGCAGATTTTAACCACCACATCACTGCTCCTCCTAGTCGTCTTCCTTCTGTCCATTTCCTTAATGTCCTTCTCTCTTTCTTTCTCTCTGTCTGCCTCTTCTTTTTTCTTATCTCTCTCCCCATGTCTGTATTTTCATCTGACTATGCTGCCTTTCTATCTCCTTTGCAGGAGATGGAAAATTCATTGTGAAGAGCTGTCGTTGACTATATAATGAGATATTAATCCACCAGAGAGTGGGTCGCATAAGAGCTCTTTATTAGACCCATAATATAGCACTCAGTGTATGTGTGTGTCCATGTGTGTGCAGTAATAAACCAGAGCAGTAGTTACAGAGTTAAGGCACGCTCACGTTAACAGAATAATGACTCCCTCCTGGGTGTATGTAGATGGAGCTGACGCTGCATGTGAAGATTGTGCAAGTGTGCGCCTTTGTCATTCAGACGTCCCAGTGATTTCTGTTGACAGGGCCTTTATGTTGTCCTACATGTGTTTTTGTCTGATAACCGCTCATGTAAGTGTGTGTGTGTGTGATCTCAGGTGTGTGTGCCCAGAGGGCTTCGAAGGCGACTCCTGCGAGATCAACATCGACGACTGTGAAGATAACGACTGTGAGAACAACTCCACTTGCATTGACGGAATCAACAACTACACGTGCATGTGCTCGCCAGAATACACAGGTAACATAATGAGGGTTTTTACGACGCCAGCGCACTGAAACACCAAGCGCACACAAGAGAATTAACGCCATTTTCTAGTGATTAACTGGAGACAAATCATCAGAACGTGTTTTTTTTCTGATTAACATTGTTGTGTTGCTACTTGTTTGTCTGCTTTTGCACTGTGCTAATCATCTCGGAGTGCTAACCTGTGTTGTGGCGCTTCTCTCCCTGTCTTTCCTATCACTGTCTCACTCTGCTTACTATCATCTATTGTCTATTTTTTTTTTTTTTTTTTTTTTTTTTTTTTTTTGTGGTTCCAGCTGCTACCAATGAGGTGGAGAGAGGTTAGTCTGTTCTTCTCTCTGTCCTTCCTGTCACTCTCTCCTTCCTTCCTGTTCTCATTTCCTCTCCTTTATCCATGCTCCTTAGAAATGTGATATCTAGCACCACAGACTGTATATGATGTACGCTGTTCTTCCCAGTGTTAGCAGTGCATGTCCTCCATGTTCAAACAGGACCGCAGAGTGTGTGATTCACCCTCTCACACATCTGTGGTTATTTGTGCTTGCTGTTTCATACATGTTACTGTCATCCCAGCCCCAGTCGTGAACCCGGCACTGCTTAAATTACTCACTGATTCAATCACACAGAGTTCCTTATGCAAACCAAAGCCTTGTTTTTTGTTTTTTTTCTTAAATCCTAACAGTTTTTTTTTCCTGGTTTGGATGGAAAACGGCTTCACTTCCTCTGAATAATGTTTAATAAATACCAATAAGGGAGAACGGAACTTATCACGTAACATAATTCTATATTTAGTAATAATAAAAGCAGGGGGAGGGGGACAGAGGTGCATTAAGAATATTAGTGTGTTGACATAGGGCATTATATAACAATAAGTAAAGTATGATTGTCTACTGTATATTTTGTCAAATCCATGAACATATGGGGTTTCTATAAAGATCCTCCTACAACATCCTGAAAACATGTGTCTCCTCCCATCAGGATGCCATATAAAATTTTCTACATCCACCAATAAATTAAAAAGGGATTTCTGCAAAGTATATAAAAAGCAACATACAGTAGAGCGGTAATATTGTAATTAAAATAATACAAAAATGTAAAATTGTAAATGTCTGTAAAGGCAGATTATTCAAACTATGGCATATTTATTGTCTTTCGGCTTTTTTATTTAGTCTCTTACTTTGTTTTATTTCATTTCAATGCAGTTTTGTTTCATTTCATTTTTGCACAAATAGTATTATTTTTCATAAATTGACTAGTTCTAGTTTTGGTTTATAGTGTTTATCAACTATAACAAGTAAAGCTTTGACTGTTTATTGTAATACCATATTATTATATTAACATATGCAGTCATGTTGTTGTTGCACACGGTGAACCATTATCTGTGGTGAAACCTGAGCTGATTTTACATTACATTTGGCTGACGCTTTTATCCAAAGTGACTTACAAACGTAAAAGGGCCTTGCCTAAGGGCCCACCTGGGATTCAAACCAGCAGCCTTCCACACCAAAGTCAGTGGTGTAAACCACTAAGCTACCCAGTCATTATAATAATATTGATTTTAAGTATAATCCTGTTTCTTTTTAGTTTGCATTTCATTTTTCAACATAGTTTGTATATTCATGTTTTCCTGTTTTTCACCCTACTGCACACTTGTTACTTTATCTGTTATTTTTATTATTATTATTAGTCATTTTTAGTCACTTTAATACATTTCTATATATTTGTTTACCTTATTTCTTACCTTTTCTTTTTTTATGTATTTGGTGCATATTGTCTTGTTGTACATTTGAATCCCCCCCCCCCTAGGGGATCAATAAAGTATATCTTAAATACTATAACTGGATACCAGGTAAAATAAATGGAAAAGGGTTTGCATCGGAACACTGTGTAACTGAACAAATATGACAGATTACCCGTTACAACCCTCACTTGTTTTTATTGATCTGCACAGAAGCAAGGCATGCTCAGGAGTCGATTATCACACAAATGAATTCAGCAGTTACACTGTTGTTTCAGATGTGCTCCCTTAATCTGTGCACCTCCAGCATATTAATGAAACATCACACACATGAATACATGTATTCTCATTGACCCCCCAAGCGGTCGTACGATTCCCACAACGGACTTCACATCGTGAGTAGTATTGGTTTATCCACTGATGCCTCATCAGTGATTCATTTAGAGTTTGGAGTTTCAGGAACTTCAAGACACATGCAGGAATATCAGCAGGAAAATGACATTCCCAGAGATGAGATCATTTATCAGACCACTGTGTTGGTCCTTTTCACAAGAGAGTCATCCATCATCAGACAACACACACATATTTCTGCAAATGCTGCACACACAGTGTTGTTGGTACTCACACAGATTCAATGCAACAATGTAAGTGACCTATACAGTTGTGGTTTATATATAATGACATCTAATAGTTTATGGAAGTGCATGCAAAGCACCGGTATTGATTTGATTTGTGTGTGTGTGTGTGTGTGTGTGTGTGTGTGTGTCTCTCTCTCTCTCTCTCTCTCTCTCTCTCTCTCTCTCTCTGTCTGTGTGTGTGTTCCTAGGGGAGCTATGTGAAGAGAAACTGGATTTCTGCGCTCCAGAGCTGAACCCCTGTCAGCACGATTCAAAGTGCATTTTGACCCCTCAGGGATACAAGTGAGTGGACACACACACACACTTCAACACAGTCCCGTAGACACACATGCAGAGTTGGTGGAGTTAGCTGTTCCTTAGTTCTTGTTTCTTTCCTTTGGGGTTTTAGCACGAATATTTCTCACACTAAAATAAATGAGTTGCTGATTTTTCCTGCACAGATAACATGTTTGTGTTCGTGTGTTCGTGTGTTCAGTTAGGAGTATGAGTTTGGCTCCTTCATAAGGTTTCCTGTCCAGATCTTATCTGAACCTTGTTTTATTTCTACTCCCATGTGATGTATACTGTGGTCAGCATAGTGTGACTGGGCCTGTGTGCGCTGTATATGGGAATGTTTGTCAGTCATGTAAAGTTATTAAAATTTGGGATCAACGTTTCTTATCAGCCAAGTTTTCATGAGGTAGAGCGTACAATATATGTTGTATTGAGGGTTTGGGTCAACAGCCAATTTAGATGTTTTCCTTTAATGTCATAACACAAGGAATAACTCCAAATCCACCCGCAGACACATTCTATTCGTCAAATGGAAGAAAAACAGCTGTGCAGCAGTTGCAAGAAGGAGAGTTCAGTGTAGTTCTAACAAGCCTCCTGGTCCATGTGTGTGTGTGTGTGTGTTTGTCTGTGAACAGCACAAATCACATGTATAATGATGTTGTTTTGCAGTGCAATCCCAGTTAAAGCAGTCATATTGAAATTGTGTGTGTGTGTGTTTGTGTGTGTGTTCAAAATAGGTGTGAGTGCACTCCGGGTTACGTAGGTGAGCACTGTGAGTCGGACTACAACGACTGTGAAGAGAATAAGTGTCAGAATGGTGGTCAGTGCATCGACGCCGTCAATGGCTACACTTGTGTCTGCCCAGAGGGATACAGGTGAGCCAACAACAGCAAGTCTCATTTTGTGGATTCACTGTATTTCCTGTGTGCTGTAGGAGCGGCTCCCTCTTGTGTCTGTTGCCAGTTAATACAATTGTGCATCTATTTGTCTTCCTACATGTCAAATGTGCATTGCAGCGGGTTGTTCTGCGAGTTTGCTCCTCCCATGGTCCTTCCTCGCACCAGTCCTTGTGATAATCATGAATGCCTCAATGGAGCGCAGTGCGTCGTCATAGGAACGGACCTACACTGTCAGTGTCTCCATGGATACGAGGGCGAGCACTGTGAGACTCTAGTCAGTGTCAACTTTGTCAACCGCGAGTCCTACTTGCAACTTCCCTCCAATCTGGTCTCACCACAGACCAATATCAGCCTACAGGTATGCACGTGCTCAGTCAAACAGTCAAGGGAACGTCTTCAGATATGGTCATTTACATGGACATTTGGTTTTCTTTTTTTCTTTTTTTTTTTTTAGATTGCCACCGATGAAGACAGTGGTGTGTTGTTGTATAAAGGGGATAATGATCACATTGCCATGGAGTTGTACAGGGGTCGGCTCCGGGTCAGCTACGATACTGGATCCTACCCTCCATCTGCTATATACAGGTTAGACTTTATAGGTTCCACAATGGTGAAATTCACTGGTCAAGGCAGCAACACAATAAAATGCAAGAAAAAAAATGTGCATGCATAAAGATCGTGCAAAAGAAAATGTAAACAAGTGGTGCCAGGCACAAAAACAACCTGCCTTGGACATGTATTGGAGCTCATTTTGTCATGGATCCAGCTGATGTCATCATGACTATGTATTTTATATTTATTACATATTTTGAAATTGATCATTATGAATGAATAACAACTGGATAGCTTAGTAGTTTACACCACTGACTTTGGGGCGGAATGTAGCTGGTTTGAAGACCCTCTATGCTATTCATGCTTGTAAGTTGCTTTGGATAAAAGGAAAAAAAGGAAAAAGATTTTAAAAATTCCTAAACAATTTGAACTACTTTTCCCAAAATGTAACCACATCTATTCTGGGTCGTTGACAATCTATAAACTTAATTTGGTATGAATTCGACCAATAGTTTTGCCCCTAGAGCATTAACAATCAAACAAAAAAGCCAAAAACAACAACCCGTTAAGGGGGCGGGGTAAAAATAATAGCAATAGTAGTAACAAATAAAACTATAGGCAATATATGTATTCAAAAAACAGTAATATGTAGTGTTAAATGACACAGATACTTAATTTAGTCAATGTTTTTCTCTCTTTCAGTGTCGAGACAGTAAATGATGGTAGTTTTCATGCTGTGGAACTGCTGGCTTCAGATGAAACTCTGTCTCTGTCCATCGACGGTGGGCCGCCCAAATCCATCAACTCCATCAGCAAACAGTCCACACTCAACATTGATTCTCCACTTTACCTGGGAGGTAAGGACCCAAATGTATATGTGTGTCTCTGACTGACTTATCCTTACTTTGCGGATAAAAAAAAATGATTCAGTTTGGAGCTCCTTTCTGCATGTATCAAAATCGCTTTTATTCTGTATGTCGTTAAAGTCTAAAGTCCCACTCAATTCATTTAATTCACAGGAAAGTAATTAGAATTAAACAATGCTTTCATTCATATTAAGTGTTGTGATTCAAGAAAATAAACAGGTTATCAACTTGTTAAAACTCTATTAATTGAAAGATGTTCTGTTAAAAACAAAAAGAACATTTTTATCCATTGAAGGTCTGTACAAAGTAACTGTAAATCCCTGGCATAAAACATCAAACCACAAGTAACCTTGATGGGCAGTTTGATCCTTATTTGAAATTCAAAGACCGCAAGAAACATCACTAAAAGTACCTTTAATCATCTCCAGAGTACTGCCAAGGTACGGCCATTTCTCCTACGGATAGGTACTGAGAGACTAATGCACCCTTTTATCACTGGCTCACTTGAATCCTGCCACTTTTGGTGATGGAGTGCCCAAGAAAAATATAAAGTTATTTAAAACACTGCAGCACATGTGCACCTACAGTATAGAGATCCCACAGAGAACATATTTCTTTGGAAAATTAAAGTTTCTATGATCATCATATAATTTATTGCCATCCAAGTAAGCAAACACCAAGATATAATAAGAAGGAAGGATGTTTTTATTTTACAAGTCCATTTTTGTATCTTCCTTCCTTCTGCTTCTCCTTTTCATGACCTTTTATTACACACATGACAGAAAAGGGCCCTGTTGTTTAAATAATGTACCTACTTTTGCATTAATGATGTCTTTAAACAAGGGTGTCGGACTCATTTTAGTTCAAGGGTCTTGTATTCAGCCCAATATGATCTCAAGTGGCTCAGACCAGTAAAATAATAACATAACCTATAAATAATGTCAAATCCAAACTTTTCTCTACGTTTTAGAGGGAAAAAAGTAATAATTACAATATAACTGAAATACTTGAAATGACAAACAAGGGAAATGACAAGGAAATGATAACAAATCATAAATAAGTAAGAATTAAATGATTAAAAATAAAACTATAGCAACTAAGGTAAGGTATTTTGTGAAAATGTTCACATTTACAAAGTATTCTTTAAAAAAAAAAAAAAGTGAATAAGATAAACCACTATAAACAGCCTAATTTCTTTAAAAGTGTCATTTTATATTTTACACATGTGCATTAGAACTTGCAGATCTATAAATGCACAAAACATGTCGTAACAGGCATAATATTATTCAAATTGCACTTCTCTAAAGACATTTCAGGTTGTTCTTATTTATTTAATTTCTCTGTATAATTTTTGCATTTCACAAATTCATTCATTTAATGTGGATCCTTTGGCCCGCGGCCCATATGTTTGACACCCCTGCCCCAAACTCCCATCATCTCTCTCTGTGGTTTCCTAGGTATGCCAGAGCGTGCCTCAGTCTCCGGGGGTCTGTCAGCGCTGCAGCACAGTTCCAGTGGCCGTAATGGCACCAGCTTTCACGGCTGTCTCCGTAACCTTTACATCAACGGGAAGCTCCAGGACCTTGGAGCCGGGCTGGGATCGGAGACCGGAGGAGCAGACTCTGGAAGTGCACAGAGAACCGACAGGCAGTGGCTGGGGAACGGAGTGGAGCCGGGCTGCCAGCCCTGTCAGACGGGAGCCTGCGTCCAGGGTGACTGCCATCCAACAGGGCATCGTGGCTTCACCTGCACCTGCCACCCCGGCTGGACGGGAACACTGTGTGACCAGCAAGTCAACAACCCCTGTGAAGGGAATAAGTAAGTGTGTCACATCTGAACATATATTAAGTAGACAGAGCTGGGCAGTAACTCCATTTTTACGCAACATTATACTGATGATGATGATTTCTTTCGGTTTTTATGTCGGATGCCCTTCCTGACACAACCGGGCTTGGAACCAGCACAATGAGGCTTGCTTGTAGCTATTGGGATGTATAGCATAAAGAACCTTTCCCACCTGGGTCTCAAACCAGCTGCCTTCCGCACCAACGTCAGTAGCGCTAACCACTGAGCTACCCAGTCACAGTACCCAGTATTTATGCAACATTATATTAATACTCATTTTGTCTGGTAGTATTAATGAATTTTTAGATTATAATTTCTCATTCCAGTCCAGGGAAAATCATGTCTCTCCAAATGTGTCGACTGTGAAGATTTGTAATACAATGAAACATCAAATGCTTCCTCTTTCTATTAAATAAATGAATCTATAAATCCTCTTGGATCAGGCAGAAAATACTTTGTCACAAAACTGAATGCAGGTCTTTTTTTTAATGAAAGGTTGACTTTTATAAATCTATGGTTTTCACACAAAAGCAAAACCAAAAATATATGATGATCGTACATATTTAATAGTATGTGTGGCTGTAGATTAAACTTTGCTAATACGTTAAGAAGTTAAATGAGATGAATTTAAATGTAGTAAAAAGGAACTAGAACTACCTTTTAATTAAGTACATTTTATAACAGATAACACTTCAGTGACATTTTAATACAGAACTTTTAGTGTAGAATAATGTCTTTGTAGTGGAGTATTTTGACAGTGTGGTTTTAGTGCTGTTACTTAAAGCTGCATGAGTCAAAACTCAGGAGCAAACCCCAAAAAAAATCTGAAAATGTACATCATTCTTGACTCTTTTTGGACACTTTCTGTCCAAATCAAAGACTAAACATAAACATATATGACCTTACATTGTTTGACTCTGCTGTGGAAATGTGGAGACACAATCTTACAGTTAAAGCAGCTGCCTGGATAGCTTAGTGGTTTACACAGCAGACTTTGGTGCGGAATGTTGCCAGTTTGAATCCCAGGTGGGCCCTTGGGCAAAGGCTTTTTACGCTATACATGTGTAAACTTACACCTTGTAAGTCGCTTTGGATAAAAGTGTCAGCCAAATGTAATGTAATGTAATGCTGCGTAGTAGAGTCAGAGACTGGTGATTATATCTGTCAATCACATATTTACCTCCCGCCCACACACACCCCTGTTCAAAAACACCAAGGATCAGCCAACAACTTGCATCAAATTTCTACAGTTGATGATTAGAGAACTCCAAACAATTAATCAACTTATTACAAAACTATTACAAACAGTGATTGTAAAACAAGTACAAATGCTGAGTTCAAAGGGTAACGGTGTATGTCTTTTGTTTACATTCCAGGTGTATTCATGGTACCTGCCTTCCAATCAACTCCTACTCATATTCGTGCCGCTGCCAGCCTGGGTTTGCTGGTGTGCTCTGTGATGAAGTGGACCAGGAAGCAACTAACCCCTGCAGCCTGTCACACTGCAAACATGGCAAATGTAGAGTGTCAGGCCTGGGGAAGGCGTACTGCGAGTGTAACAGTGGATACACAGGAGAGGCATGTGACAGAGGTGAGAAAAGCACAGGTGCATGCTGGGATAGTGCCATATGGATGCAGCGTGTGTTTAAATGGAGCTGTACGGGGACCAGGCTTCTGTCCTACCCTGTATTCTTTCTTGTTGAAGCTCTTTTGTCTTTAAGTATATTTAACCTCTTCTAAGCTTCTGCTTTAACGTCTGTCACTGTCTGGCCGTGTGCGTACTTATGTCTAACAGTGTGAGCTGTCTGCAACAAAGCCTCTAACCCATTACTTTCTCAACTTAGCATCTCCTGAGCTTCCTCTCAATCCCACGCGGGGGGTTACTCAGGTGAGACTGTCTGCTCTAATCTACTCTATCTGCCTATATTTACAGACTTTTATTACCGTTCCCCTCTTTCCATGCACACTGGGTCCCGTTCTTACTTGTTTTTCCTGCACGCTACATGCTCTGAATGTTTCAACACTAATTGCTATCTTTAATGTCAAGCACTGCAAAAATAATAATTTCTGAAAGTCATCAGAGCTTATTTTATTTTGTCTTAAGCCAAGAAAAAAATCACACATAATAAATTGATGAGATGAAAGGTCGACATGTTCAGAGTATACCGCTCCTTTACCCAATTGTAACTGGGATAGGCTGAGGATTAAGAAAATGAATGAACGGATGAAAACAGTCAGGTTACATTAGCATATAAACACTTGAAAATAAGGATAGTTTTTGTTAAATAGCAGATACTGTCTACACCAGGAGCAGGTGGCTCCCACATGTTGACAAACCAGTACACTTCTGTGAGGGTTGAGAATGTAGGAAGGTACAGCCTCACTGAGTGATGCACAACACTTTAAATCTCTTTTTTTTATTTTATTCATTAAAGCATTTTAGGTAAGATTTAAAGCAACACAATAGTACAATATGTCCTTTCATTGAATGCTTGACTGCCCTGTTAACATTTCTGGAAACAGTGTTATCAAAACATCTAAATGAAACCGATCCCTAAAAACAGGACAGACGGGCTAGAAATTCAAACAAGATGTAGACTACTGCTATGAAGCAAATTTGGAAGCACTCTGGGTCTATTTTTTTATATATATAAATATTTACTGAGATAAAAAGAGAAACTATTTTTCAGATAAAACACATTTTGATGTTATTTTTATACAAAAATCCGTATGTAACACAGTAAAAATGACACAAAAATGATTTAATACTATATATTTTTTTTAATTTATCTTTTTATTCTCTCACAGGTACATTTTGGGAATCGAACTAATTAAGCAGGGCAGAACGTTTCACAAAAATGACCACTATTGCAAAATCACTCATGATTTATATGTGTTTAAATGAGAGGACACAATGAGTTACATACAAAACCTGGAATGAGGCTGCTGGTTCATGAAAAACCTGAATGTCTGGATTAGAAAAACCAACAGGATTGTCAAATTTAACACAGAGCCTTCATTTACAGCTGTAAATAAAACCATTTCAAACTATGTTTTCCAGATCAAATGCACTGACACATTTTTTCCTGTCCCAATTTGGGTCCTATTTTTGGCTGCAATAATTCATTAATTTTAGGATGGCTCAGAGCAAAAGTATAATTTTTTTTTGCATTTATCTGAGGTCATCATTTGGTACATCCTGGGGGGAGGGGGGAAGTATGTCTAAATTTGTCTTACATTATTGGGTCTAAAAAGCTAGAAAAGCGTTGGGTACCAAAATTAATTCAGTTTCATAGAAGCACCCAAATATAAATAACAATATTATTAATAAGTAATACCAAACCAGCAATAGTAGTAATTCATACAATCACAATAAAGAAACTAATTGATATTGATGTCATTTCTTACACCATTTGAAATGTTAATGCTGGATAATTCTTTTTAATGCAAGTGTTTTTGCTTTATAAATCCCCCTTATTTTGTCACGACTGTCCTTTTGTTCTCTCTACCGTCCTTCTGTCGTCCTCCTCTTTAAGACCACATTTATCATCTTGTGCTTCTCACATTAAAAATAAAACTTTAAGTATAGATGACCTTTTATGCTCATTTTTAATTTTGGTCTTCATGCCTGCAGAGGTGGCCTGCCGAGGGGAACGGGTCCGAGATGTCTACCAGAGACAGCAAGGCTACGCGGCGTGCCAAACCCAGGAGAAGGTCTCCCGTTTAGAGTGTCGGGGCAGCTGCCCAGGGGGGGCAGAAGGACAGGGCACCTGCTGCACCCCCCTTCGCAGTAAACGCAGGAAATATACCTTTCAGTGCACTGACGGCTCCTCCTTTGTCCAAGAAGTGGAGAAGGTGGTGAAATGTGGCTGTACAAAATGTTCCTCATAAAAGAAAACAACAAACACAATTTAAAAAAAAAAAAAGAGAGACAACACCTTTGGCAGATTTCCTCCTCTTCAGATATGTTTGGTGTTCCTGCCCGCCTTACTTGATCCTTGTCCCCCTTGTCCAACGTCCTGATTCCTCCTGAGAAATCCCTTCACCTTGCACAGTCTCCCCCACCAACCCTGTTTTTTTTTTTATTTTTAAAAACCCTGAAAAAAAGTTTAAAAAAAACAACAAAACCAAACAAAAATACAAAAAAACAAGGGAAACAGCTAAAAAAAGAGTTTCTTTCCATGTCAGTGCTGGACTGATGATTGATGCTTCCTCGGTGGGGATGTTGAATTGTATTGTAAAGTACAAAAACAGACTTATTTTTTATTATGAAGTGGAGAAAAAGACAAAAAACAAAAGTTGACTTTTTCCTTACTACTTCTTTTTCGTTGGTCATGATGACTAAAATGGTGTACCACTGTCTCTTCCCTGGAGGACTGACCGGTCACTGATTGGGTGACTGCTTCCTGTAGACTTTCTGCTTCCTGTCTGTGAGTTGTGTGTCTTTAGGAGTAACCTTAACTGGTAGTACCACGGACTCACCACTAGGAGGAGCTGCATTAAGGGATAGGAGAAGGCGGGCAGTGATAATCCCTGACAACACAGTGAAACCACCACTGTAGTCTGCAGTCTCCCTTAACAGACCTCTTGAACCCTCTGAGACTGTGCGCACCATCTTCCACACAGCTGTGCTCAAACATAATCACACACAACTTGTGGTATTTTATACAGCTACTGAACAACACACACATACAAATGCTCTCACCTATGTAGAAGAGTTACACATACAACATGCCAGGTTAAATACACTACTCTCTGTTTATCTACCCCATGTCATGGATGACAAGTATTTATTGTATCATAAATACCTGTACTTATTCAGTAGATCCCCCATGTATCAATCTGATTCTTTTAATATATATTAATTTATATTTGTCCTTATTTTTGTATTAAAAAGACATAATCTGTCGAGATAGCTGAACTAACAAAATGGTGTCCTTTATTTTGGTTGAAGAGAAGTTGTTTTTTGATCACTGAAACTATTGTGCTTGCCAGAGACCTTAGTTACATTTTAATCTGCAAATGTGACGTGAAGACATTGTATATTTTTGTCGCGTTTCCTGAGAGTTTGTACTGTGCCATTACCAGAAGGTCTTTATATTAGAGTATAAATGTATAGATAATTTCCCTACCTATGTATTTCACACACAAATCTTGTGAGTAGCATTGACCCTAGAGGATGCTTAGAACTGTTTTTACCTTTTTAACAAATTTATGCTTAAAGAATACTGTGACTTTTTCTAAATGAAACTACTTTGTTAGCCCCTTGGTCTCCAATGTTAACATGTTGCTGCTAAGTTTTGTACCGTAGACTTGGATCCTGATCTGTATGTTATATAGAACTTCCTGCTCCTACTGTACGGGGGGCACCTTGTGTAACAGATAAATATGTCCCCCACCTCTACACATGTGCATTGTGCTTTATATTCCCTCCTTCTCCATCCCCAGACTAATGTCAGTTCCCTGACTGATGTTTGTTTATTAAACACAATATTTACCTCACAATTCTCACCTTTGCCTATTTTTTTAATTTTTAATTTTTTTTTTTTAACCTCAAGTGTTCCTCCTGGCATCCATAGTTTTAGTCAAAATTAGTTAGTATTCATGTTAAAATGTCTCATACCAAGCTCATGCATTAAAGTTATACCGATTCCACATTAAAATATCTATAAATTACTACACTGATATTTTGTGTTGACTTGTGTACTTATTATGTAAAATGTTTCTAACAATGTTCAGTTTCAGAGAAGCACATACTTTTATTCAAGGTTAGAGTCCATTTTATTTGGTCACATGTCAATGGAATCATGTCCATTTTACCAACATTAGTGTTATTTGAGGCTTTTTCATTACAATGAAATGGCACAACATGAAGATTTCTCACAACACAATGTGAATAAAACTTCAACACACTACCTTGTCTGTAGACATGATTTCTGGATGAATCAATAAGGAAGGTGAAAACAACAACCCTTATATAAATATATATTATAAATATGTATTATATATTATTATATAGAAAAGCCCTAAATATAATTAACCAACTTTTTAGGATAAATTATGGTTGAAAATAGATCACCCATAAGATCAAAACACACTAAAAGAGCAAAAAACAATTCATGCTTTATTTAGCAGTGAAGTAAAATAACACCATCTGCTGGTGTTTAATCACAAATGTGATCACAAATAGTTTTTCTAATGGACGGTTTATTTCTGTATCCATCCACACACTGCAACAAAACACACAGAACCTCTCAGCCACTGAACAATCTAAGGGAATACCTGACCTCCTATTGCTGCAGGATGTTATGTATATTCCAGAAAACCTCACCATCGAGTCATAGACACGTATACATGTATACTGAACATATTTGTTTAACGTTAATGATTACTGTTATTCCCATGCCTGTTTGTAACCTAATTCTAAAAACGTGACTTTAAAGAGTTGGAAAAGGTTCCCCCGTCCCAGGGGCAAGCTGTTGGGAACATGCGATGCAGACATGTCTTTTACTACTCTATCATACTGACCTGGATTCTGTGAAAGTATGAGTCCATTCCAAATCACCAAATTCCCTTTGTGGCCATTTAAGAAGGTACCTGTCGTCCAAGCACTTTTAATAGTCATCTGTTGAGCCAGCACAGTGTAGAGAAGAGGTCAAGAAAAGCAAGAGTTTTTATGCTTTTATTCATCCTGATACCTGTTCCAAGATTTCACTATGTGTAAACGTAACATCAGAGAGTATTTTTATGTGCAATAGAAGTACAACATTGTACATTAAATCATCTCTAAGTGACACCCTTTGAAGCTCCTGTTGGATCAGTTCCCATCTCCAGCTGACAAGCTGGCATTGTTTCACTCACTTTGAACCTTCCACAAATGCTGTTTCATGGACTTATGCCACCAGCTTACATCCACCCACCTACTGTGTTGTTCATGCCACAGAAAGTCTAACAGATCATGTCAGTGGAGGTGGTACAAGCCATTAAATACAGTAATATATATAGAACAGAAGTACTGTGTTGCTGAGTGAAGTTACACATGTGTTCTGCATATGCTCATGGAAACGCTCGGTTAACTCTACGTTTCTGTCTCTGAGGTACTGCTGGACCACACAGAGACTCTTTGAGGTTGGCCCTGAGCTAAAGTTTTTAGAGAGCAAGTTTCTTCTCTTCAAGCAGAAATTGTGGAGGGCAGCCACAGCTTAGATGACTGGAGAGTTGGCTGGAGAGTCAGCTTGTGAACAAAGGGTCACCGATTCAATTCTCCAGACTGGCAGAGAGTTTTTGGCTGATGCACCCCTGAGCAAGGTACTCTAAGTCTGTCAGCCTTTCTTGAAACAGAGCAACTGTGCCCAGGAAAGCCCCTCAGTCCCTTAGAGAAAACAGGCTCCTGCAATGAGACATTACCACTGATATGAAGAGCTTGGTTTTGGTTCAGAGATTGTCCACCCTGGAATTGTTTTTGCCCTGAGAGATTCTAGATGGGAAAATGCCCACAGCGAGAGTTCTTTGGCCTCATGTAGAGTTGTCAAAATAAGGAAGGGGTCATACACTGGCTGCTTGAAGGGGATAGAGGGGCTGCTACAACCCTAGTGAACACCCTTGGATTGTCCTAATGGGAGGACCTGGACTTGACAGACCTGACCCTGACACTAAGATGTGGCTAATGGCCGGCATCCTGAGTCACACCACCTTCACAAAGTTGTTCAGCTGCCTTAGGTCTAAAGGTATAGGCCACTTTTTCTTGGAACTGCAAGACATAGCCCTATATATTCTTCCAATGAGGTCTTGATCCCTTGGAGAGATGCTTTGTCTGGAGTGCCACACTGGGGTTGGTGCTGGTGCTGTATGTATCGTACACCCATATAGCATAGGCTGAAAAACTTGCCCCAGGCTCTGGCCGAGTACCATGGACAGGTCTGAAAGGCCCTGAAGGGTCACCATCTCTACCTGAATATTTGCCTGTTTCTCCTGGTCTTCCCTAGTAAAGGTTAGCTTGTCCTTTACATGTAGCTTCTTAAAAGCAGGATCCCCTGAGTCCTGTTGATCATGATCAGGGGTAGGCTCTTGTTTGTGCTTCTTAGAATGTGCCCCAGAACCCCCTAGAGCCCCACATGGACTGTCAATGTCAGTTAACAAAAATACCACTCCCACACAACTGGGGCATTCCCAAGAACCATCACAGGGGACCATGACAAACACAACAGAACTGAGAGGCCAGTTCTCCAGTAATAATAGCTACAAACAGGAATAGGATCAGCTCTAGGCCTGGAACATAAATTAATATAATAAACCAAATTAAATTAGATTACTATCAGGCAACAGCCCCACCCACTATGAACAGAAGATAGACTCATATCCACTTGTATGAAAATGAAGTGGTGTTTTCCATCACTGATATATTTATATAACTTATAAGAACTTAAATTCACTTGCAACAAGGAACTGTCCAAACATCCAACTGCAAATAAATACACAAAATTAAACTTTTGTCACTTTTTAAGTACTAGTCAACCTCTCTGATTTGACTCAAATTAAAGAATCCCACTGACTGGTAACAGATGCACGCAGAGAGTTTAAGCCAAAAACATCCTCTTGCTGCAAACGGCAAACAATTTGGTAAAACCACAGAGCAAATCAAATTATTCATTAGATTTTCCCCAAATCAGCTCATCGAAAAACTAGAATGGCAGTAGAGCGCAGCCCTCCGCCAAGTGCAACCACCCCCCCCTCCCCATATGACAAAACACGAGTCACCATCTGGTGGACATTTGTTATTATTACCACAGCAACACCAGAATCCTTTAAAAAATTCCTGGATCCAGAC
>JAPSES010000104.1:8442786-8476494 GCA_029822895.1 Maxillicosta whitleyi
TTATTGTGACACTGAATTGGTCTCAATGTGGAACCTGAACTAAAATTATTGTTAATAAATTTTTGCATTTCACAAATCCATCCTCAGGTCCTGTGGAGTAAAGTGTCACTGCTATGTAATAAACTAAACGCAATTGTATGGAACCTTCAACACCCAGGTTCAGGAGGCTCAGGGGGTGTGCTGCTGCTTTACACATGACTGTTTCCATCCAGTTTTCTGTCATCTTTGTGAGGTTGCTTGAACAAACCTGGTTTCCATTGTAGGTCCAGGAGCCAAAGGTGAGGTTGCACTGCTGCCAGTCGAAGGGGAAGTAGGAGACGTCCACCACACATGAGCTCTTTGTGATGGCTGGTGAGTCCCAGATGATCTCTCCATTATAACGCAGCTTGACGTTGGTGTTGGATGGTTCTGATGCCTCCTCATCTGCTCTACACAGACATGACGTGAACAGGAACCAACTTTAGATGCATACAATCAGATAAAACACTGCTGAATTAGAAATCTACCATTATGTCTCTGTTTGCATTCATTAACACCATATTTTCATTTTCATTGTTTCTTCCTCAGTGTGTTTTTTTGCCTTTAGTTACTGACTTGTTATAGAGGACGATATCAGGTTTCCAAACCAGGTCACTGGGTATATTGATCATCTCCAGGTCATCATAGTCCTCTTTGTTCCACTTTAGGTAAGCGTCATGCCACACCTGTCTGATCCACAGGTATGTGGTGAGCACTTGATTCCTCTCGTCCTACATATACACATACACACACAAATACATGAATAAAACATTAAAGAGGGAGCTGCGTAACATCGAGGAATCCCAGACTTTGATCAAGATCACTAACATATCTGACCCAAATAGGTGTCAGTTCAGCTTGCACATAGTTCTTGCCAAAACACTCCTTACAGATCAGTGAATAAAATCCTCAAAACTACTCAGTGCTGACCTCCAGTGGTTCATACAGGAACAGGAGTGAGAAGTTTCAACACAAGACCCCACGTGTCCTTTAGTTTTGGATTGAAAGAGTCATTACATTTTACACATTAGAGTGTTATGCTATAAAAAATTAAAAAAAAACATTGTGTGTTGTGTTATACATCTCTGATGGGTGCTAGGGAGGTGGATTTGGAAAACATCAAATGTTACTGAAAAAGCTACATACTAAATTTCTTGACAGCCCCCCCCCCTTTTTTTTTTTTTTTGATCCAGATGTTTCTGCTAAAAATGTTAAATGATGTGTTCTGTAATTATCACAGGATTACAGTGTAACGCATAACTGCAGTTGATTCGGTTATTTGCTTCTATTTCTTTCTTTTTAGAAACTATTTAATTCTAAGATAATTTTAGACTTAACAGATATTCAAACACACCAAATGTTTTTGGTTTTATTGCATGCATTTACAGTGGACACGTAAACATAATTTTTTTATTTACATTTGTTTCTACCATAAAAACACAGTATCCTCAAGCATAACAGTGAAATGGTATTTTCTGTGAGCAGCGCATATGTGTGTAGTATGTAGTATGTGTACTCACCATGTCTTTGATTTGTGACAGGGTGATCTGCAGCGACACATTTAAAGCTTTATCTGTGTCTTCTACGGGTCTCAGCGCATTAGAGTAATCCTCCATCAGGTCATTCAGGAGTTTGCGGGCATAATGCCCCTGGGCACCATGGGACACTGAGGAGGAAAAGCAGACAAGAATGTGGTTATTGTACATAGAGTGCATAGCTTCAGTATAGATGAGGACAAAGAACCAATGAGTCTTGGTATGAATGAGCTGCAGAGCAAAGCGGCAAAAAGGCAGAGCTGAGTCAAACTGTAAACAGAGGTGAAGCCGGGTTACTAAACTAACTCATGCCAGTCTATCTGCCAGATATTGACATCAAACTGATCCATATTGTAGAACTGACCTTGCACCAAAAGGCTAATCCAAACCATCAGCGCTGCCTTCCTCATTTTCAACCAGTCACAAGCTGCGGGTTCAATAATTCAGCAAAGCAGTCACCAGCACAGCCTGTGTCCAAATGCAGGGTGTCACTTTATTCTGAGCTCCATCATCTCCACTGAGGCCGACCGAGCCGAGATCACAGAAAAACCGAGAATCTTACATCCTGTCAGAAACTATGAATGCTTCACTAGTTGTTAGTTGCAGTTTGCCTCGATCACTGTCTCTGAATGTGTGTTTGTGTGTGATCGCATGCCCTGGAATAGGACCCGGGGCTATCATTCACACACACATATACATACACACACACACACACACACACACACAGGTACACTGCAGTATCACATAGCACACAGGCTCTGGGTGAAATCTGATGCCTGCAGCCCTATCCACTTGTGTACATGACCAGAATCAGCTGTACGACACAGTCACACACATACACGCTGAAGCTTACTGCATTACACAGCTAATGACATGTGTCAATCACACACATACAGTGACACTTTCTTACCTACACTCAGGTCATTCTAGACAAACACACACACACATGTCAGTCAGCATGTCACACATGTCATACAGGCCACATGAACTTCCACAGATCCAAGATCAGATTTCATTCTGTAAATAGGAATCTTTAACATAATGACAGAAAAGCTCTACACTGGTGTTTGATCTGTGACAATAGGGGATTTTAACCTCTTTATCTATAAACTGTGAATTAAGTAACAAAAGAGAGGCAAACTAATTGACCTCTGTAACACCTTGCAACTTCTCCCACAAGTGAAATAACATCCCAATAAACAGTGGCCTTGAAGTTTTTCACCTTGTTCCTTATACTAATAACGTATGTTGTTTACCCCTTTTTATTCAGTCTCACATTTTGCTTTTTTACTCTTTACACGATATGCCGTCTTTTTAATTTATTTTAATGTATTTATGTATTAACACCAAATCTGTCTTTTGTGGTAGTTTTGCTGTATGTCAAGTATATTATTTTACTGCTACTAAAAGGATAAAGAACGGTATTATTACTATTATTGTTATTATTATCATTATTATTATTATTATTAGTAGTAGTAGTAGTAGTAGTAGTAGTAGTAGTAGTAGTAATAGTAATAAGAATAGTAGTAATAATAGTAGTTGTAATAGTAGTAGAAGTAATAGTAGTAGTAGTAGTGATAAGAATAGTAGTAATAATAGTAGTAGTAGTAATAGTAGTAATAATAGTAGTAGTAATAGTAGTAGTAGTAATAGTAATAGTAGTAATAGTAGTAGTAGTAGTAATAGTAATAATAGTAATAGTAGTAGTAGTAGTAGTAATGATAGTAGTAGTAGTAGTAGTAGTAATAATAATAGTAGTAACAGTAGTAGTAGTAGTAGTAGTAGTAGTAATAGTAATAATAGTAATAGTAGTAGTAGTAGTAGTAGTAATAGTAGTAGTAACAGTAGTAGTAGTAGTAGTAGTAGTAGTAGTAGTAGTAGTAGTAATAGTAGTAGTAACAGTAGTAGTAGTAGTAGTAGTAGTAATGTAATAGTAGTAGTACAATAAAGGTTTAAACTTTTTGATTTAAATAATGTAATTAGGTATTTTAAATATTTCTATTACTAGTCGTTGCTGTATTTTTTTTTATTGGTTATACCAGTACCTGCATCAGAACTGTATCAAAAGTAACTTTTAGTGATTATTTACTTTGGCACAGTGATAGGTTTCAAAATAAAAGGGGAGTATTGCGGCAGAGAGCAGTGCTTTGTGTTCCAACTTGTTGAAATGCACTTTAGCGTGTTCAATCTAATGGACGTCTGTGCTGTTCTTCCAGTAAAAACCCTGATTATCTTTACATTTAGAAGAGCTGCAGCCAGTTGAATAGTGTTGCATTAAAAATGAGAGTACGTATTAATATATCTGCTCCATGACAAATACTGATGTGATGAATAAAATGTAAATGTGCGTACACAGGAAAAATGTGGAGAAAAAGAAAGAAGGAATCTGCAATAGATTTATTTTGTTTTTAAGTAAAAAAGAAAAAAAAAGATATATATTTGGTTGTACGTTTTACACACTGAGCTCTTTGAGGAAAAGAAAACACTGGAATGATGCTGTATGTGAATGGCATCAGCTTCTTAAAGCAATGCCTTTTAATGAAGTGTCATTGATATACTGTAGATAAAGCAGCCTGTTGGAGAGTCATGGGGTTTGTTTTGTCATCCACTGTGTTTCTCTTTCCAATTTGCCTCATTAAATAACAAACCTCTTTGAGCAGCATTTTGTTTCAGTAGTTTTATATTTTTAATGAACTAAATTGTCCAAAACTGCTGTAATGCTTTAATTGAGACTCTATATATTGCCGTAATATTGTTATCGCACAGTTTTTCGTTTCTATCAGTGTCTGTATAAGATGTTACCCCAGAAACTCATCAAAAAGATAATATTCCTGACAAAGCTGTTCTCTGTTTTTCTGCAGAGTACAATGCTGATGCATTAATGTGTAACTGAGCTTTTGTGGTACTGAGCTCACATAGAACAGGTGTTTCCTGTGTGTGTGTGTGAGAGAGAGAGAGATAGAGAGAAAGTGAGAGAGGAAGACACAAAGATCTGAGAATTTCAATGTATAACATGATGTATGTGCGTAAGAGGACACACAGTGAATTTGCGAGTAGAACAATGGCACAGATCAGTGTGTGTGATTGGGGAAAATGAGCTTCAGATTGCAGATAGCAGTTGCTAAGGAAGTGCGTGTGTGTTCTGTTCAGTGTAACTATCGGCCTGACTTCGGCTGATTTATGAACACCTGCAGCACTAAAAGTCATCTCAGACAAAAAAAAAAAATTCTCAAACAGATTGAGCAACACAGATGTGGTTTTTGACACTCAAATAAGACATATGTCTCTGTTAAGACAAGTTAAATGTCAAATGATTAGTCTTGATGTCATATTTTTTGTGTTTCATTGCTAACAAAGAGTCCAGAACCAGCAGTGTTTAGTGCAGTGTCATTGTTCAAACTTCTTAACAACTCATCAGTTCAGTACACTAGCATGTACACACTGATAAATATGGACACTGCAGGTCATTTTAAGCATAAATGTGGTTTAGCTCCTGAAAACACTCTTTAAAAGATGTGACTGTTGACTCATAAAGAGACCAAGTCTGTACATTTTAAGAACTTCTTACATATTTTATAAGTTTGACCTGTGTTTTCAAGGACTGGTTGTTGGACACACATGGCTTAAGACATATATAGCTGATGTAATATTAGTTGAATTTCTTGAGGAAAAACTTAAAATACACTTAGAATTAAGTCAGACTTAACATCACTTTACAAAACCATCTTTCCAGTTATAAAGCAGTTATAAGGCAGGCTTGTCAAGTATAAGATGTACATGAGGTTTACACTAATGTACAAAAGTGTACAGTAAGAACTAGAATAGTTTACAGACTGACCTGAAACAGGCTTAACTTGACTTCAGGGGAATTTAAGCATGTTATAAAGAATTGAGAAATTGGTCATTACTCTTAATAAAGGTGATTACTCCTAAATTTGCACTTAAATGATTTTTTAATTTGTCCTCTTTGTTCTTGAGCTTATTTTATTGTATATAACTAAATACTTTACGTATGTATTTGTAGCTTAGGAAACGTGTTTGTTCTTTGTTTAGTGTTGTAACAGTGGCTATGCTTCTCTCTAAGACAGGACACATTCTAGGAAAGAACATTTATGATCACGATTAGGACTTGACTTAAATAAACCATTCACCTGACACCCAGCAATACATTTTTGTCCTCTGTAGGGGAAAAAGGTTTTATGGTTTTACTTTAAAAATACTGTCCACTTCAAAGGACATTCCATAAAAAAAATATAAATAAACAAATAAAAATTATTTTTAAAAATATATCGGGAAAAAAAACTGTTATATTATGCAGTTTCTGATTAAGACAGTTGTTTATTGGAAAAAAGATAAAACTTTCACTTTGCTGGGTGTCAGGATTTTATACACACACACACACACACACACACACACACACACACACACACACACACACACATAGGGGAAAAAGCTCCTACAAACCAATGTGTCAAGCATTTAGTAAAACCTATGAACTTGTTTTGTTCAGATAATATGAAATTTATTGCATCAAGTTTCAGGATAAATATATATATATTCATTCATTCAAGACATGGTTATGCTCATTTTTCTAAACAAAACAGAGCTCACAATAAATACTGGATTAAGCCTGTAAACACAAGTTGTGATGATTTCTTTTTTTTGTTTGTTTTAGTTTTGATAATATCTGGCTTTATGTCCTAGTTGTATCTGAAGAAGAGTCTGAAACCTATAAAGCAGAAGGTGGCCCAGGCTATTGCCCACTGCTGTAGAAAAAGAGAGAAATGTTTATCAGCTGATGGCTCCAAACCTGTCCTCTCAGTGTAACATCAATTTTCGTTTGTTTCTCCAGAGTGTGTGTGCCTGGATAAATGCACGTATTTAATATGTATGTGTAGCATCTTACGAGAAAAGAATAAAGATATAATTACAGGAGGGACGTCTTCATTTTCTGTTAATGGCTGACATTAGTGATTCATGAGAAGCAGCTCTACAGTTCTACCCACTCACTGTCAAGTGGCTCTGCTGCAGACATACACACTGTGTGTGTGACAGAATAAAGTATTGTGGTAGTTGTGGGAGAAAAGCACAATGAAGAGATGAAAGATCTGACCACAGTAGACATTCAGACAATGTGTGCTCTTAAAGCGAGGCTGCATTTACCTTCAAATGTAGCTCAAAAACATGATTTCTACTTTAATGTACTTCATACAGAAGTTCTATTACATATTATATTTGTATCTATATGGTACATTTAATATAACAGCTGTCAGTAAACTAATATAAGTTTGATTATTATAGATTTTTTATTTTTATTAATATATAAGATGTTTTGATGCCATTTTTCCTATAAATATTGTGCTGGTGTCATCAGGTGGTCTGAGTGTCTCTTCTTTCACAGAATATGTGACTGTGTGTTTTGAGTTTGAAGTAGAAAAGTAATAGAATGTTTCTGTATTCAACTATAATGTTCACGTGTGTGTGTGTGCTGGGATGTGGTTTGGTGTTTTTCAGCATATCCTTGATATGCCTGTTTTGTGCCTCTCATCCACAGCAGCTCTGAACACCACAAAAACAGAAAAAAGACCCAGAATGAGCGGGAGACAACGTGACGGGGGCAGGAGCAACTTCTCTGAATGTTTTCCTGGTTGTCGCCTTTGTGCTTCCATTATCATACTGTCATTATGTCAAATATTTAATACACATAGTTTTAAACAACCATAACTTCATATCCTGCTGTTTAGTGGCCAAGAAAGAAATTGATTTACAAAGTCTCACATTTGGCAAATATGAAACACAAAGCTACTAAAAAACAACAAAATTCTTGTATATTCGTGTCTTTTTTTGTTTGTTTATTTGTTTCAGTAATCGTAGAAGACGTCCTACATATTGACATTCAACAGCAAATTTTCAATTGGTTAATAACATTTAACTTAAATAGATTATAGATAAAGGTGTAAAGGCATCTGTGAAGAAAATCACCTTTAATGTTTTAATTTGTTTGCATGTGTATTTGTCTACAAACACACAAAGGCCTAGTTTGCAGTGCACACTACTTACCTTTGCTAAGATCAATATTCTACGTATAAATGTTTTACAGCTGTTTTAAATCCACTGCATAAAAAACTTTATTAGCAGCATCACATAAAAAAAAAATAATGCTCCACAACATATGAAATGATTTGATAGTTGATATTCTTCAGCTATGTTTTCCTTGACAGCTGTTATAGATGTGTTATTGACGTAGCTATTTCTAAAAATGTGTTAATAAGAGATTGTATTTAACTGAAATGTAAGTCTTGTTTTAGTGATATAAATGAAATAAATGGGGTCAAATCACATTCTTCAAGAAAATTTCTAAACAAATTGTCTAACAGCACAGATTTAATATTTTTTGACTGTAGGTGAAAGTTGATTCTCGTAAACAAACCAACTAGTGTCATATTTGTACAGATACAAATATGGATTTATACTATGTGTGTATGAACATTCAGTAAAATGTGAATAATTAATTCAGATTACTCCCATTCCGACGTTATACAAGTTCACAAGACTAACATTGACGAGAACACTGCATTTTTATAAACTACATCTATAATAATCAAACAAAAACAATCATACACAAAACTGATTATTTTCAGGTATCTTTTACAGCGCACACCACTTTATTTTAATGTTACTTTTGGGACCAAAATAGAAATGACCACAGAAACTGATGTTAATGATGTTAAACCATATTTTTACTTTATTAAATAGTTTTGGGGGTGTTTTCAGTAACAATTAAAACACATATTTAGAATACAATTTTTAAATTTGTTTCCTTGTGTTATACTAAAACGAAAGTTACTGTTTATAAAAAAAAATAAAATAAAGAGCAATACCTGGAAATAACATAAAGAAAATTATATGTTGGATAACATTGAAATTGACTGAAATTAAAGTTTGATGATATATTAATGTTAGAAGGCTTATTTATTTCTCAACAATAAACAGCAACTACTTTATTGCCACCTTTATACTGTTAATTTTGGATTATTTTATCATGATTTATGAGATATGTATTAATCGTCGCACAGTAGTTAAAATGAACAAACAAAACAGGGACTTAAATAAAGAATAAAAAGTACAAATACAAAATGAAAAATTAGTACAAATTAGGTTTGTTTAATTCACTGTGACCTACTGACAGTTTATTTCCTGGTCATTTCTAATAAAATACTTAGAAAAAATAAAGACGGTATAATGTATGTTGAATCACAACAAGTGTCCAAATGGACTTTCTATGTTGATGTAGTCTCTGCTAATAAACAAGCAGACAAATATTTCTATCACATGATGAAAAATCATTCAGTCGGATCATATCAGTCACCGATTTTGTTTCTTGGTGATAAAACCCAGGGTTAAAATATTAAAATATTCACTTGCACCTTAGTTAAACACAAGAAACCTGTGCTGTGACATTATCATCAATGCTTTACATGTGTTTATATAGATATTTAAAAAAAAAAAAAAAAAAAAGAGAGAGAGAGACAGGAAGAGTTGCGGAATTATTCTAGAATCAGTTAGCAGAGGGTATCGCCTTCCCTTCAATGTGCTGTAGGTCAGATAAAAAACAGATCAGAAGAGTCAAAGACGACCTGTTTTCTCTCCACTCAGTTACACAAACATTATACTTTTACATGTGAAGATTTACAAAAAGGATCTGTTACATCCATAGTTAAACCTAATGAAAAAGAATCCTTTATAAACCTAATGAAACCCAAGAAAGTCAAAGTCTTTGCTTTTTTACCTTAAATAATTAAGAGGGTGACACAACAATTTTTTCAGATACATTTTTCTTTTAAATAAAGCAGTGAAATCCTTGAAATTGCACTGTCGGACCTCAAGGGGTTGTTACAAAAATCTGCATTTGAGTTTCTGTACCTCTCCGAGTTTGAACATCACACTGATATAATTAAACAAGTCTTTACTAAAGTATCCACTGAGTTCAGGTCAAAGGTCAGAACATCTTGCATTGGTTAATGCTGAACATCCGTCGTCGACCCTGCTTCTTGGCTTGGTTCACAGCTGTCCGGACGGCGTACTCAAACACCTGTTGAACCCCACGGTTGCTTAAAGACGAGCACTCCAGGTAGCCCTTAGCGTGGACCTCATGAGCCACGCGTCTGCCCTCCGCTGGCGAGATACATTGGACCCGATGTGACCCCATCTCCCGTAGATCTGTCTGAGTCGCCACAACCAGCACAGGAACTTTGGGTAGATACTCCCGAACCTCTGCCATCCACTTGTGTTGGACACTGGCCAGAGAGTTTGGATTGGCCACTGAGTAGCAGATGAGGACGACGTCGGCCTGTTGGTAGGATCTAGGCCGAATTTGTCTAAAATTGTCATTTCCTGACGTATCCCAAAGCCCCAGGCTGATCTGAACCCCATCCATGTACACCTCCACCCCAGTGCTCTCAAACACAGTGGGTTTGTAACAGTCTGGGAAGGTCTCTGAGGTGAAGCGGACCAGGAGGGCCGTCTTCCCAACAGCGCTATCCCCAACCAGGACACACTTCACCGACATCTCTTGCAGGCCATTCATTGTTATTTCCGGAGACGTCACTGATCTCGACGTTTATGGGGAAAAGGAAACGTTTTAGAAGAACCTGTTGAGCTGAAAAGTCCACGAGGTAGTCACAGGTAGTGATCACTCAGCGTGGACTTCCGGGTCGTTTTCATAGAAGCTAAACTTAATGACAATTCCTGACTTTGGGGCTCTTTTTTTAACCACAGGACTATAGTGCAATGCTCCTCTGAGTCTCGTACGGCCCTTTATCGTCGCATACACAGCCAGTCTACAAAATCAGCATGTCTAACATCTGGTGACGCCTCACATAAGCTCTTAGGTCTTCACACCTTCATGCCAGACCCTCTCCTCGCATTACTTCCGCTGATTCTCTGCAGTGTGGTCACATTCTGAGCCTTCACTTTGACGACCCCGACAACCATCATTCCACTGAAACAGGACCAACCTCGCAGCTGTGAACTGAAAAAGAGATGAAGATTCAGAACATGTTAAAAAAAAGAATCATTACCATTCGCCATCTTCCTCTAAAAAAAGCAAAACAAAAACAATATGACAAGAAATGTAAGCATATATTGTTGACACCAGACTCTCAGATGAGTTTCTTCTCTTATTGCCTACATATGGTGCTGTCAGACATGTTTATCGCACAGCAAACACGGCCATATATATATATATATAAATACTAGCCTTCCTTCTTTAGATTTAAGTAAAACTAGAGGAGAATATGAGGCAGAGTTTATTAAAAATGACTGAAAATTTCTACTTGGAGATAAAAGTTAAAGTAGGCTATCATACATTTAACCTAAACCAAAGTAAGCTACATATTATATACGGAAGTGAAGTTTCTTATACTTGGGTGTGACCCACAATTCACTGTCTCATTCCCAAAAACTTTACTAGTTGCTCATTGTTGATATATGAATTTGTGATGAAATAATGGCAGTGAAACCTAAGCCCTATCTGTGCCTCATCACTTCATTTACAGCAGAAGCCATGTCAACTTCTACAGTTTGAACCAGAAATTCATTACATCATAAAGGGGAAGGATGTTCTCGATGGTGGCTTTGATATTTTGTGACTTCTCTTTGTTTTACGTTAAAGAAGTAAATCATCTGGCTAAATGTACTTATATATAGTTTTTAAAAGTCCTATATATATATATATATATACGTATATTACACACACACACACACACACACAAAAAACAACTACATAGGAAAGTGAAAACCACTTGTGCTATGACACACTCACAGATGGAAAGACCTTTGGGACACTTTAGTCACAGTTTCCCCCCCATAATTGACGTTTATAAATCATAGTACAGGTCAGGACTATACCATAGTTTAATACTAATGACAAGACTGTGCTTTATTTTAATTAATATTTGCTCTATTAAGAAAGTAACTCTGATTACTCTTTCTCTTTATAAAGTTCCATTGTTGAATTTGGCCTTTATGGATAGGTCTGATAATAGTCTAATTACCAACTGAACAGAATAAAGTACAATACAGAAGCATAACCTTACAGCCTATACCACATGTTGTTGCGTCTGAATAAAGCAAACCAGAGACAAAGAACAGATATTTACCTGTTAGTGAGGCTTGTCAACCTACCGAGCGGATGCGGGCTGATGCCGCGTTCACTGACTTCAGGGCGCAGAACAAGTAAAGTACAAAGAGCCAAACATTTACGCACCAGGAATGTGTTGTGGTAACAAAAACCTGATGATCTGGATTTCTTCTAACGTACAGATAACTGTTGCCCGTTATTAGCGAAGACAATGAGATGAGATATGTCGGTACCTGCTCAGTAACGTTGAGAGTGAGTGGCACAGAGGAAAAAAAATGAGAGAAGAAAAGTTGAATGCATCCGCTTGTTGAAGTTTGGAGGTGTGACGGAGTCTACTGCATATACCTCCTCCGCAGCCGTGCCTTATCTACAGTGTGTGTGTGTGTGTGTGCGCGCGTTTTAATAATTTGTACTATTTTGCCACTTTACGCAGCATTGAAGTGCGCACCCAGTCCAGACATTTTGAAAGTGTTTAGGTGCATTTGAATATACAATATATATTCAGGGGCGGATTTGGGGGGGGGGTGCAGGGGTTGAGCACCTGCCCCCCCCCCAAAAAAAATATGTGAAAAATGTCACTACTACTGGACATGTGTTGTTGTTATTATTATATTATTGCCATAAATTTAATGGGGAATTCTATTTATATGGATCATGACAATCTGCCCAGACTCCAATCCCTTGGAATTTACCTAGATCCGCCCCTGATATTACAGAACCTGTAACCCCCCCCCCAGATTTATCCAACCAAATACTTCAGGTCATTCCACTAGATACTGCAGGTAGATAAACGTTGTGACATTGTGTACGTTTATCTAAATGATGCCACTGTGAATGACAGGAAAATAAAATAGGAAATATTAAAGGTCCGGGGATATTATTGATAGGTTGGGGTTTTTTTCTTCATCAAGCTGTGTATCAGTTATTTCTTCTAAATAAGCATATTTTTTTAGACTGAAACAAGATGTTTTATGAAAATCATCTATGATTTCCTATGGAAATTCAACATAACTGCCTTGAGCTTCATTCTTAAGTCATATGACATGACATTTGGTTTTTGATGTCATTAATTTAACCCCTTATTACATTAAATTTAAAAAGCAAAGATTTCATGTGTCTTTTGCCTGATTTCTGTGCCATTAACAAACCCCAATGGCTTTCCCTGTCATGTTTATGGCAAATATTAAATTTTTCTTTTTAAATTGCTTTGCTTTTCCATGTGTTTCCAAATGTTTTTCGATCATTTTCAACCAACATTTATATTTTTTCTTCATCAGAAAAATGCATGAAAGGTAAACAAATTTATAGCCAAGTCAAAAAATACATGAGTGTGGGCATTTGATACAAGATAAACAGTGCAAGAACACACCAACAAAACTTAAAACTGTAAACACATACAACATACATTTTATTACAATATACAGTACAATCGTTTATGTAAAACCTTCGACCAATGAATAAAAAACATACAATATTTTCTTTAGAGTGGATATTTTTGTAACATTATGTACATTCCATAAAATCTGTCAGCATAGTTTCACTTTTATGAAAAATATCACGACAGTTTAGAAAAAAAAAAAAAATCAGCTCCAAACCTACCAACAACGGTAGCAACCTGAGTAATACAACTCCTAGAAAATTTGGCACAATGTCTTCAAAAACAAGAGGAATATGCTGAAATAACTAACTGGCCTCAAAAGAAAAGAAAACTGAGTGCAATTACGTCAGCAACAGCAGCTCAACTTGGCCCAGTGTGTTTTACAACCATGTCGTAGTACATGTAAATGGCTAGTTTCAAGCTGAAGCAGCTGTAAACCTCGACCTCACAGTGTAGGTTCTTCAAACTATTTCATGACCTCTGATCAACTTAGGAGTTTAGTCCTCACCTCCTGGTGAGAAAGATCCACCGTAAAACAGCACAAGCAGAAAAAATACTTTTCCTTCTTATAAGAGGACTACCTCTGATTAGAAGTTTATAATAAAAAATGGCGTCACATAAAAACCCATAAATTGTCTCAAATCTTTAAACAATATGCAACGATGAGTCAATTAAAGTTTGATAAAATGTTCATCTCAAATATGACCCTGCAGTAATCTTATAATATTAAATAATTCCTTATCTAAAGTTAAGCCATTTAAACATGGATTTCACAAATACTGTAAAAGACAAAGGTAAATTGAAAGCATCATTGTAAAACATCTATAAATATAAATATACATTCTAGCTATAAGGATGAATTATTTCTTTCGCACAAATATAGTTCTCTTGAAAAAAATCTCATTAAGTCTGATTAAGAATTGAATAAAGATAAACAATGTCTTAAAGTGGTAGAGAGGAGACTAAATAAAAAAAGTAAGACTGAGATGAGTTAAGATGAAAGCACCACAATTTCTATATTATGATAAATGTGGAGTTTTAGTGAGAGAAACAGAGTGTTGTTTTCCATAGCAGCTTCAGTTTAAATCCAACAGAGCATTTAGTTTTCACTTCAACGAAACCAGGATGAGGCCTGGCTTTGGCTCGGTGAACCTAAGAGACACAGGGAGAGGAGACGAAGTGGGTGATGGTGAAAACATTGTGCATGTATTTCTGCACATGTCAGTGTGTGTGTGCTTGTGTGCGTACCTGTAGTGCTTGCTGGTGAGGTAGTCTATAACAGCGGGACGGATGCGGGCCACGCCCCCCTGGCTGTGGTTCCCTCTTCCTGTGATGACAGAGAGCTGAGGTCGACACAAGCCCTGTTCACAATCTACACAAAAGAAAGAAGCCAAAGTAAAAAAAAAAACACAGCATATGGTTCATAATAGGTGTGTGGAGCTGTAACCAAGTGAAAGGGCACCTAAAACAGCCCCCCCTGGTTGTACCGACTGTTAATTACTTACAGCAACATGACTGTAGAACACAGAGGTGTGATTTCAGTATGACTTTATATGATCAACTGTTCTACTCTGTGGTTCAACATGGAAGCTTGGAAAAGTGTCAGCCTCAAACAGAATCACATTTTTATGTTATTACCCCCCCATATAGATCGCCAGTGACCCAATATAGATGTCATCACATTTTGGGAAAAGTATGTCAAACTTCAAATATTTTATGATTTTTAAAAAAAATTTTTTAATCATCCCACTTCCCATAATGGGTATAATAAGTGCGAGGGGTGGGGTTTGTTGTGCCTGGCACCACTTGTTTTGATGAATCCTGGCATTTCCTTCTCATTTTTAAGTAGCAGTTCTTTTTAGTACTGTGAATTCTTAGGATCAGTAGAAAAATAAATCTAGTAAATAAATTAGACACTACAAGGCGCACCATGATCATTCCCTGTTAGTGATGATGACATACGTAGACAGCCACCAAATTTCTTAAATGAAGCATTTACCTCTTGTTCTATATGACTGTGTGTCTTCTGAGTTCCTTCGTATTTATTTATTTTCTTCCCATTTAGATTTATTTCTTGTCAAAATAATCCAGTTAGTGTTTAAGTTTTACACCTTGGCTAAATGCATTGGATCTGGATTCAAACTCACAACCTTCTTGAACCAACATGCTTCCTTTAACGGTTCATTTCTTTGTTATTACATTCACTGTGTTTTCATACATTATATTACTGTGTACCTGCAGTCTTGTCCTCTAAAACCTGGGCCAGATGCTGCACAGCTTCAACAACATGTAGACCATGGAGGTCCAGGATATTATTGGGCAACAGTGACGCATTGACCCTCTCAAATATCTGAACCGCTGCTCGATGATTGGCCTCACGCATCCTCTGCCCGTGCAAGTGACCCTAACAGAGATGTGACATGATACACATTTTGTTAAGGTCATATGAAATACTTGAAAACGTGCTTTACAATTACAGGTGAGTTGGAAACAAATGAAAATGCTCTTCTTTTAACCTGTTGAGCGTAGAATGAGGCCACTTCCTTGTGTCCTTGCTTATACGCTTCGGCTGCTTTGGCAAAACTCTCGAGCTGTCTCCGCCTCTGCAGGTCGGCCTCGGCCCTGAAGTCCTGGTACTCCGGATCCTCTGGGTCCTGGTAGATGGCGCTCTGTACTTCCACAGGCTTGTGCCTCTGGCAAAAACAGGAATAATACAGACAGCCTATTAAAGTTGGATACAGTCATAAAAAATTTGTTCCAATGTTTTATTTGTTGCCGTTTTGTTTCCTTGTTTTCTCTGAACAAAACTTCTCTTTAATATTATGTACTGATTCATTTCATTCAGCTCTTGAGAGGCAACTAAAGGTTGTAGAGTAAATAAAAGCAGGATGTGCAAGCTGTGTTTTGAGATGTAGTTTTCTCATACATACACACATTTTTCTAAGACAAATATTGAGATCATTGTGAAATCCAAAGAGAATTAAATCTATGATGATGACAAGTAAAGTCAGAAACATGGAGCTATTGTACGTCGAATGACATAGTAATTATAATGGCTCAGGTTTGATCTGTTTCACTCCTTGTTTTGCCTTAAATACCTTCTCCCTCTCCTTGCTGGCTGTTCTGTGGTGGTTGGTCCGAGGTGCTTCGGGGGCAATCACTGTCTTAACAGGCTCTTCATCCAGCAGAGAGTGAAGAAACAACTCAGTCTGTGTCAGGGAGTAACTACATCAACACATAGACATTAGTCAGAGGTGCAGTGGTAACAGTTTGTTGGGCATCTTTCTGTTCAAGACAAAAAAAAAAAAAACTACCTCCGAACGCATGACATTTTTTCATGTTAAATTGTCAAATGTAAAATGAGGTGATGTGAGAAGCGTAACAGGCAAGAAACATATAGAAATAATGTAAACTATTGTCTCACTTGTGGTCTCTGAAGATGTCTAGAAGAAAATGCCGGTCAATGGTGGGGAAGCGAGAGTAGAGCTGGTTCTCCTTCAGTGGAGTGGAACTGTCACGTTTATCCAGTTCCGTACGGTTTTGTCTGACCTGGAATTAAATACGCTGTTTGTTTGGTAAAGACTCCAAAAATTGCATCAAGTACAATAGAGTGCCTCTGTGTGTTACCCTCTCCATATTCTCCTGCCGAAGCTGCTCCTCTTTTATTATATCTCGGAGAGAGACGTGTTGGTGGGACACATTCCAGTGGTCCATGAATGGAAGCTGACTGTCCAACGGCATGGTGCTTCCTGGTTGTGTCCTTTCCCTGGGCCAAGGTTTAGCCACCTCTGATTTACCCCACTCAGCTGAACCTGAACAGAAGAAAACCTACCAGTCAGAACTTGTTTAACAAATAACTGTAAATGATACTGAATCTAAACCATTGTTGTTCTTTTCTTATCTATGTACAAAGGAGGATGGGGGACACTTAAGAAATACAATGAGATATTTCAAGAATTAAGTCATAATATTTTGAGAAAACACAAGCGCTTTGAACACGTTTTCAGACTTCACTTAGCATGTGCAGAACTCTGGCAGAAACAGTGTCATGAACATTAGCTCCACGTCTCCATGAAGTAAAACATATTGTAAATCTCCACCCAACCCAAATAAAATTGACTCTGCTATTACCAAAAGATAGTTGCTGTTTTGAATGATCGATTACTGGTGCACATTCTGAGTATTAATAGGGATTTATGGGTTTGACAGGAAGGAACCAAATCAGGATATTAATGCACAGTATTAAAAAAGTAAAGTATTAAAAAAAGGTAAAACATACACAGAGGACACAGACTTTTACATGCATGTTTATCATCTGTGAATGTGCTGCACCATGTGTGTGCAAACTCACTTTCTTGAAGTAAGTGAAAGGAAAGAGCTGCTTGTTTCTGCCTGTCCTGTTAAAAAAAAAAAAAGATGTTAACTGCAAATTAACCAACTTTTAAAGTCTTTAACCCTTTCACACACTTAATGTCATTTAGTTTTACTGACTGGTTGTTGGTTTGTTAATAGTGCTAAATATTTAAGGGCTCACTTGGATGGTTTCCTTCCACTTTTGGTGGAGCAGTTTAGCCAAATTCAGATCCATCTGCACAGCGTAGTCATCAGCAGAGCATTCACCTGAACATTAAGACAGAAGTGTTAAGACCCCACCAGCTCCCCAGCTACTTTTGCTGTATTGCGCATATACATTTGTTGTCTGTGCTGCTGTGTTTGATACCTGGGTCGACTCCAACAGGACCGAACAGCTCAGTCAGCTGTAGTGCCAGTTCAGTTGGTAGTTTCAGCTCCACGCTCTTTATGTCCATGTGTTGGCTCCTTTTCTGCTCAGTGGTTCTCCTCTTACGCTGCTCCTGTTCCCTCTGTTTTTCCTCTTTCTCCAACTCTTCAAGCTCAGCCTGTAGCAGCCTGTGGATCTGGTCCATGCTAGAAACGTCATCCTCAATTTCAATACCTGCCTCTTCGATTATCACTCCGGCATCTGTGCTCACACCCCAAGCTCCTCCTTGTGAGTCAGGTTTTGTTGTCTCTTTGAGCTCAGTGTTAGAGTCTGCTTTAGTTCCTGAGAGTGCTGATGTATCACTATGATCTTTATCCCTCACTGAAGAAGCTGAACCAGGAAATGTGAGGATGCTAGAGCTGTTACTTGACTCTCCGATCGCCTGTCGAGTACCATCTAAAACCACAGACAGTTCTGCCTTTGGTTGATCTTCAATCTGATGCTCATTTATATTGAAGCACAGTGTGCTTTCTTCAGCCTTTCCCCAAACACCACATACATTGGATTTATTCTGATCATCTGGCTTCTCCTCCTCTCCATCATCATCTTTAAAGAACCTCTCTCCAGAGTCCAGCAGAAGGTTGGTGGTCCACTGTAGGTCCAGATGGCATTTATCATACAAATCTTCTAAAGTGTCAAAACTAACTAGTTTAAAATGACGGCTGAGAATACGCAGGCTTTCAAGGCGGTTTTGAGTTTCCCCCAGGTCGTTCTCCTCAACCTGCGTGCTTTTTTCATGCACTACACGGTAGGGAACCTCTTTCAGGCCAGGTGGTTGAATTGCAGTTGTGGCAATAATTCCACCAGTCACCTCAGGCACAAAGCGAGAAGGGTTGCCGTATATGACAGTGATATCACTAGAGTGGCTGTATGCAGTAGCAACTTGACCATCGGGGTTGTTTTGTTGGTTCAGACGCCAAAGTCGAGCAAAGTCCTGAGATTCTGTTTGGGTGCAGCAGCCTGTATCTGCCGTAGGCTGCGGGTCCGCCTCACAGTATGGCTTCAGTTTGGGATTAGGATCAGGATCAGAGTTAGTCTGGAGATCTGTGTGACCACTATCTAGACTGGTGTTAATATTTGGGGCTGGTGCAGTGACACATTCAGGAGATTTCACAGAGAAATCAGGGCAGTTTTGTGTGAAAGTGAGAGCTAGCTTGCATTGTTTTCCTGACCTGCGACCTTGACGCTGCTTTGTTTCTTGATTGGCTGAGGCTGCACCTAAAGGACTGCCCCTTATGTCCACAAAACCCTCAAATTCAGGACTTTGACAAACCCCACTAGTATGTGCCTCCATTTGAGTTTCTGTGCGGTTACTATTCTCCATTCCACTGAGACCAGCACAAACACCATCCCTAATACTGTAGCTTCCCATTTCTTTAGAGCTTTCCTCTGTGGTTTCTACGATAACATCTGAATCAGCATTGGTGGTTGAGGGACAATTTGCAAAGTTGGCAGATTTTAAATCAAGAGGCTGTATTCCTTCATCTATCTCTATTAAATTCTCGTTCTCTCCTGTGACACTCGTTTCGTTTTCAGGTTCATGATGTTCCCAGTCATCCATTCTTAATTTAACAGGCTCCCTGACCATACAACTGTCAGCTGCCTTCCAGTCCAACACACAGTCTGGTAGTTCACCTCTACTACTGTTAGCCCTGCTTGTGTTGTCTGCACTGTTCAACTGATCGTTACCCTGGGATTCTTCAAGCCCGCCACCTGTCTCCATATCAGCCTCCAGGTCCTCTTCAGAGCTGGGGGAAAGGGAGGAGCCAGTCTGAATGTCAGCTACACCAGTCTGAATAAGATCAAGCAGCTTCTGAAACTCGGTTACATCATGCTTTGAATTAACCTTTTTTGCGTTATTTTCATTGGCTTCTCTAGACTCGCCTGCATCTTCTGTGTCTTTTTCCTCTTTAAGCCTTTCTCGTCTCCTCACTCGACGCTGCTCAAGAGATCCTTCGGAAGGCCAGTCCCCGACAAAATCTAACACTTCTCCCCTATCCTCCACCACCTCAATATGTTCTGCTTCATCTGCTGCTGTCTTCCCTTTCTCCTTTATGGCACTATCTGATTGGTGAGTATCTTTGACCAGATCTGCTGGCTCTAGCCTGTCAAAAGCAGACCTCCTGCTTGTCCTTTCTCTTTTCACCCTTTGTCCAATAGACTCAGAGAAAGCCACCGGTATGTCATCTCTGCAGTGCTCTTCATTCATCACAGACTCCACAATGCAGTCAGGGATTCTCTGATCCCCACTAAGTTGGTTCAATTCTAACTGATCATCCAACTCAGAAACTAAATCTCCTAAATCGATGATGTCATTATCACCCTCTGTATTCTCTAGATTTTCTAAAGGTCTTGCAGGTGGTTGGAGAGTCAGTGACTCAGTGGATTTGTGGCTGCTGTCTCCCGGTATTCCCATGTCAACAGAATGACCAATGGATGAGACATCAGGTAGAGATGAAAATAGCTGAGGGCGGGTTTTCTTATTCCCCCCAGTTAATCCAGGGTCACCAACAAGGTCTGGACAAGGCGCTTGAGATTCTGGCCTAAGGAAAACAAGAGAGGTATGAACAGTAATAAAAAAGTCCTGTTAGCAATAAACTGAATTAAGTGATTTCACTATGTTTCCCATTTTAAAGTCATATTTCATCCTTCTCACTCTGATGCTGTCATAAAATCATTATCATTCAGTCAGTACAATTTGTTTGTAATAATAATTTAAAAAAAAAAAAATAAAACAATGTTAACACTTGTTAAACAAAACCTTGGTGTAAATCTTTTACTACTGACTCAGTCTGATAATCTGTTCCTGGTTTGGATCTGAACTAACATGTTATAATCACAGTTACAAAAGTGAAACAAGTGGACTGGCTGATTGTGGCTACAGAATTATGTTATTGTTGGGCAAGTTTGGTTGGTTTTCAAGAACAGGCTTAAATACCCTGGGGGAAGGGCCTGTGTTACTTCAACCTAAAGCATCCGAAATATTCTCAGTACACAACATGTGGTCATGTCCAGTAGTATTTAGATAGCGACACAAGTTTTGTAACTTTGTCTCTTTTTTAAAAAAACTCTAATGGATTTGAAATGAACCATTTGTGGATAAAAATTTAAGCCTCTAAAAAAGGAGGGACTACAAATAAAATGGTTCTAATTCATAAATAGTTTGTGCAATATTTTTGTTAAACAACTTAAATTAAAGCTGAAACTCAACACTTCAATCATATTTTGAGTGTTTCTCTTTAATTCCTCTGTGGTGGTATGAAATTTGTGTCCCTGTCCAAATACTTAGGGACCTGACTCTACCTAAAGTGATAATGACTTTTTTTATGTTGGTGCTTTTTTAGGTAGTACAGCCCAACTCAAAACCCATCCTCACCCTTTCAGACCCTTGTATGGTTCTTTAGCTTTCGCATGATTTTTTTTTCCAGACATGATACCTGGACACTCTACCTCTTCTCATCTCCCTCTCGGTCTTTTTCTGACTTTGAAGCACTTTTCAAACTCCGTCAGTAAAGCTATATTTTAACATGACTCCATGCTTTGGGACAGATGAGCTCCATTTGATATCACAATAACTTTGTTCAACAAATGTACATGTATTCTATGCACCAAGTTCTGACAGGATGACATTTCTTTCCATTTGTTTGCACTTTCTGGCATTTATATTTTCAGTATTAGGTTTAAGTATTACTGGATATCCATATATAGTAAAACAAACATAGTGGCAAGTTGCAATTACAAGTCTTTCAAACAAAATGTGCAAAATTTATTACAGTCTTCATGTTTGACCTGTCTATAACTCAGTATTAGTGAATAAACTCACTGTGAACTTTTTTCCTCAAGAATGAAACACTGTTTCTTCTCAGGCATCTGTGAACCCATGATGGACTGGATGGAAACAAAGCGCTCATATGTATTCAGCATCCGTCTGATTTTTTCTGCAGAGACATTATGCGTGTTGCGTCTACACAAAACAAAAAACACATGAAGCAAAACGCAAATAAAATGTGTGTACAATAGAATCAACTAGGTTTGTGCAAATATATGCTTGGTATTTCAGATTTAAAAACATGCTCTTCTGTATTCCTTACCTCTCTAATTCCCTGGGCTTGTTCTTCCACCAAGTGTCTGGCTCTCTGAACAGAATCTTATAGTTATAATTCAGTGCCTAGAACAAAGAGGGCAATAAAAAAAAACTGTTTAAACCTCACAGGGTGTTTACAGTGGGCTTAAAATATTTTTACTGTAAAAAAAAAAAAATCACATTTGGGAAACTTGGGACATTTTTAAAGCTACTGAATCTTTATTTTTACTGACAGATGTATAAAAAAATTTACAATATTTTCAAAGTCCATCTTAACTTCATTTTGTAAATATAGGGAAACATATTTTGGCGTCTGAAATACACTCAAAAAAGACATGTATTGTAGTGTTTTAAGTTTATCTGCTTCATGTAGAGACAATTTTGGAACAGTTTTTAACTAAATATTCCACCAAATTAATGGGCCACATATGCCCTGGAACTATACATCACAAACCACTGTAAAGCTGACTCACCTGGATCACATAGGGTTTCATTTCCCAGCCCTGCATGTTGGTATTGTCGATTATTATAGGATTATCACCCCTCTGAAATGCCTCCTTGGCTAAAAAAATAAATGCACATTAAAATGAGCACAAACAATAAAAACTACAATTGTCATGTTAATGGCAAATGCAAACAAGTGAAAAAAAAAATCAATTAAAAAAAAAATTACAATAATTCTGATTTACTCCTGTTGGAACACAACTATTAGGATATGTGTTTGTGTTTTTTACCTTTTTGGTGGTTCCAGCTGTGAGCCTCTCCGAGTTCATTAGGGTCAAAATGATAAACTCCATGTCGAGTGAAATAGTTATCAGTGCTCAGTATAACTCCACCTGGGTTATGCTCCAACAAGGCTCTGCAGAAACACATGGATAAAGGCAACTTTTAAGTAATTAAACATGTTTGATGTGCAGCTTCAACACAACTTTTATGTCTCTAAACACGTTGGTCAGCCACTGATGGTAAATGTTTCACATAATCTCATAAGTTAAAGGTAAACTTACTGAAATTGCTTTTGGTGAGCAAAAAAACTTTTGCAGCAAGAATATGAACGAGTATTTATTCACTCGGTCAACATGTAGGGAAAAAACTTCTTGCAGTGACTTTTTGCCTTCAAAATGTATTTCTAAACTTTTCAAGGCAAACATTACAACATCCGTTTAAAGTACAGAGAATGAGAGACAGATGAAGTCGGTAAGAAACATGTAATTACAAATGAAACAAAAAAAAAATTAAGTTATTAAATAGGGATTTTAAAGGAGGTCATCAAGGCAGAGAATCGTTAATATTTAGTAAAATGTTCCCAGTCTAATTGACTTGGAGTAGTGTGGGTAATTTAAACAGAGACACTCTATATGTTAAGTGTTTCAACCATTTTCTGTTGACTTAGCTACTCTTCCATTAATAGTTGTCAGATATCAGTTTAGCATTATTAGCATACATCCAGTATACTCTCTACAGACTGTTGCTGTGAGGCACCTACAACACTTGAACTACAAACGCACTTTCAAGATTAGTCTGTGTAAAAACATAATCTCAAGCCTGCAGTTTAAAAGGTTCAATGTCTGTATCATAAAACATTACAAGGGAGAGTCAAAGGTTTGTCAGACAAATGTAATACAAATTTTATTGTGTTTATTTTATTTATTTAACAGACCTCTCTGCCTTGAATTTCACAGGTCCAGCTGCTCCTTTTGAATGACACCGGTTTAATAGAATTTACTCTTTGGATCAAACTGGTAGATCTAAGTTTCATCCCCTGACACAACACTTGTCCACAGAACTTTTTGACTCTCCTTCGTACATAAACATTTCAACATTTTCAGTAATCTTTATATTTTGCTTGATAATCAAGCAATTAGACTTACATTATGTGATTACAAAGTTGTCCCCAATAAATGTAACATTACCTTTTCATTAACTCAGGCCATGCTATTTTTAAATGTAATTACATTTGTAGAGAACAGAGAATGTTTTTGTTTGTTTGTTTTTTTACTTGGTCTTACCTTGCCAAGGTTGACTTGCCAGATCCTGGAGCACCACGTAACAACACAAGTACCCTTCCATCTAAACGAAGCTTGTTGCACTGGCCAGGAAGCTGAGGTGCAGCTGGTAGGGCCCAGGACCTGGGTATAGTCAAAGGTGGTCTGAGGGGTGTGTGGCCAACAGGACCATGACCCAGCCAGGGAGAGGGATGTCTGGGGTGGCTGGGCCAGTTGGAAGCCACTGGGGTGATAAAGGCAGGACCTTGGTGTCCATAGATACGTGGAAAAAATGTTGGAGCCCCAATATTCCAGGCGAGTGGTGGTTGGGCGAGCATCTCCTGGTTCAACATATTCACCTTAGATCGTGCTCCTCCTCCTGTTGCATCACAGGTCACAACCTCTGAGGGGTTTTGCTTTTTATACACCTGAAATGCTGAAGGTCGCCCTGAAGCTCCCAGGTCCAAAGCAGGAGCGGACTGGTCTCTGTCAGAAGTCTCTATGATCAAATGTTTAAAATCCAACACTGACTCCTGCCTTTCAGTGACCTTGTCTTCAATAGCACTGAGCTGATCAAGTGGAGAGGAAGCTCCTGACACTTGCTTCAGTGACCTTGACAGAAGGGGTGGCTGCTCAGTAGGGGATCCTCTAGATCCTGATTCCAGACTGGACTGAAGCAGCTCAGGGAGAACCTGCTGTGAAAACTGAGGTGGCAGGAAAGAGGAAGGGGGTGAACCACCAGATGTATGCTGGATGTTGTGATGCTCCATCGTACCATCTTGTTCTGTAGTCAGTATCTCTAGTTCCTGATCAAGCAGCAGGTCCAGCTCTTCTGATAGAACAAGGGAAGGGGAGGAGGCCAGCTGCAATGATGGTTTGGAGGAGTCTTCGTCAGTAAAGTGAGCAGGGCTGAGCAGGGCAGCAGCAGTGCGCTCAAAGCCAGACACAGGAATAGGAGGAGGGCATGCATCTTCAGCCGCCACAGACAACTCCAAGAGTGAGTCCATTGCATTGTCAACTGCAAAATACACCACGAAAACATAGACACAGGGGGAAAAGTAGGTCGTGAATCAGTCTGGCTGAACATAACACATTTCTTGTCCACTAGATACAACTACAGGCAATGCAATTTCACAATAGCTCCACAGTCACCTTTGCTCCATAAACACAGTGGTAAAGCAGAGATAATCCAGCTACAGATTGTATAATGCAACGTTGCTCATCTTGCTGCTTTCATGATCCCAGTGGTTAAAGCCAGAGGTTTGATACCACCTTGTTCAAGCATAAGTAACTTTTAATTTGTTATGGTTAAAAATGTATTCTGCTTGTGGTGACACTTAATGAAACATTGTGGATAAACCTGAAACCACTGACATTACAAACACACCACACAGGTTGGTATAGTCATAGCTGGTCTGTGCACAACAGGTGGCGGAAGGTGCAAGGGATGATGAGTAAAGACATACTTAGTGCAGATTTACTGTTATGAATATCTACTGGTATGCAACTACCATGGGACCTCCACCAAAAACTAATGTGATGCAACGTACTTTGCCCTTCTCTAACACATACTGCTAACTAAGGAGCTAACCTGTTAGCCACATTTATCTACAATAACAGTCATTTGAATAACACAGCATGTTGGGCGTCCGTGTTTCGTGCTACCTTTAAAGTCACACTCGGACAACACGATGTATATAACATCAGGGTCTAGGTGTGCGAACATCTCCTGCATGTTTTTGACGATGTTCTCCTTTTCGGAACCGCTGGGTGTAAAGTTATTCGCCATTGGACGGTCACACTGCTGAGGGAGTCGGTAATCCGTGTTGTGGGCGAGACTTCCCCCCTCTGGCGGCCCGGTGGGAACTCTGGCGGGGCTCTGGTCGGTTTTCTTTCTCCGGGGCATTCCGTGGTACAGGCGATGGTAGCTTTCATTAGCGCCGCCGCGGAGCTAACTAACCCAACTAACCTAACTAAGTTACTGAGAAGCTGCACGGGAAGGGCCCCGAGCCGAAAACATGATACTGTAGTATCGGGTAAAGTAATCCGAGTACAACCATTCAAGGTTATGATATTTTAACAGCACTCCAAGTGGCCGAACAACCTTCATCTCAAAATACAAACTGTAACAGTACGAGCGCAGTCCGCCACATTGACACCGGAAATAGACAAATATACTTCACAATAAAAGCCTCCGGCGCACATGGTCTGCAGTTCTGTTCCCTACTTTTCACCCTACCATGTATAAATAGAAAAAAGGAGAAATAAACTTGGAACTTGTATGCTTGTCTGTGCAGTTATTTTCTACTCAAAGCATGTTTTTGGTGGTGATTTGTTTATTGTTTACTGCTGATGCAATTTCCCCACTGTGGGATTCATATAAGGGAGAGTCAAAAAGTTGTGACAAATGTAATAAAAGGTGTGTTTATAACGAAATTGCTTTTCTACATAATCTCCAATAGTGTCTAAAAAATGTTGTAGTCTATGTTTCTATCGGTAGATTCCTTCTTTGTAGAATTGCTGGGGCTGTGTGCACTGCTTGTTTTGAAATTATTACGTTTGTCTGAGAACTAAATTACTTGTAATATAGTTGTATCATCAGACATTATACAAACAAATCTATTGCTTAAGTTATGTTAGGAAGTCACTTCACATAGGCCTGGCCTCCTGTCGTTTTGCAAAGCAAGCTGAGTCTGCTGTCAGACTGCACAGCATGATGTGTCTCATCTGTACTGTTTGGCATACTGCAGTTCTACTTGTCATGTAAATATGTAATGCATTAGAGTTTATAGAGTTTTGTTACTATAATACATTTTTGTATTGTTTGTTTGCACCATCTTCATACACACACATATTTTTGCACAATGTGCATTATCCTGTTGCTGCCTTAATCAGTGCATTTCCCTGTAGTGGGATCAATAAAGTTAAATCTCATATCATATCATCCCAACAAAGTCCCTTGAGTCAAATTTGCAAATGACTATATGTTAAATTTACCAAAAAAAATCCCTCAAATAAATAAATGTATATCACCTTCATGTAGTCGTAGACATAAATAATAGATATTCATGCATGCTTACGCAAGAATGAACAAATCATAATATCATGTCATATACAATCAGTTCCTTCCAAATTTTGGTGTTGTGCATGTCTACCTTTATACAAGTCATCATCCTCATGTATGTATTTCATTATTTCTAACGGCACGTGCATTTTGACACATATCTGCCTTGTGTTTACATGGAATGAGGCTGATGTGCAGATCATGGACTTCCAGATGGAAGTACAGAGCACTAACGGGTGTCTGCCTCTGCCCCTCCGACTCCCGCCATGTATTTGGTATTGCAGTACTCGCGTGAGACCGAGGGGGGCGCTGTGCACCCAGGCTTCACACAGACAGCACTGACTGAACGGACAGAGAGCTTTGTGCCGAAAACTAAACCCAACCTGTGTCAGACTAATGAATTAAAACGGCCCACTTGAGAGGTAAATACTAACGGGGAAACGTTTGGCAAATATACTTGAGTTTTGGACGTAGTTGTATATTTAAAAATATGTTCATTTTGCATTTGTTGGGGTATTCAAAACCATCCGTGAGGGCAAGTTGATGGTAATAGAGGAGGGCTCAGGGCGACGGTAGCAGCCCTTCGCCTGTAAACTAGCGGCAGTACGGAGCGATGCGTTGAAGTTGAAAAAAGACAGTAACAAGTAAATTAGCATCATTTTAAACTTAACAAAGTAGTTGCATTTGTTGGAAACCACAGGAAGTGACCACGAGTATGGCTATTTGAAGTACAGATGATAAAATACTTCACTTCCTCTGTGATTGTCTCTAGCCGGAGATGTGATGGGTACCTCAATAGTTTGCGGCCTAAGCTAGCGAAGTAGGCTAACCATGGCTAGCATATTAGCCGCTTGATGCTAACATTACTTCCTTCCCGCAAAATGCTAGCCGCTAGCCAATGATGTTTAGTCTGGAACGAGCTAGCTAGCTAATTTGATAACCTGTGTGACAGTAGACCAACCGGCTGCTCTAGTGTCGTTTTAAAAGTGCTTTTCCTGTAATTAAATAGTCCAAATTGCATTAATGTACCGGGATAGCAGGTGAGCTTACTTGACTAGCCAAGTGATATTTGATGAAGATTTTTCGGGAAATATGGAGCTGATGTTTAGCTGGCGTGCTTTAGCATACAAGCTAATAATATACACAGTGATGTTGCAGTGCTGGCTTACTGTCCGAAAAGTTGACTTGGTTGAAATATCGTTAAATATACTGTAGATGTTGTTTGAATTTAAGTGGACAAAATTCGTAATTGGCAAATGAGAATGCGGCTTAAAACGAGGTTTTTGGTAAGTGCGGTAGCATGGTTGTGCTGAACTTTTGTTTTTTGACCCATAGAGGCCAGTAAAAGACCGTGTGGACCATACATCAACAAGCATGGAGTTCCCGCAACAGCAGAAACCGGCGGGGGACGGAAAGATCGTCTATCCCCCTGGTGTAAAAGAGATCACGGACAAAATCAGCAATGATGAGGTGGTCAAACGGTTAAAGGTATGTAAGATACTTTCCCTACAGGTCAGCTGGATTTGTCAGCATCTAAGACCTGGCATACTGCCAAACCCTCCTAACTTTGTGAACTGACATCTTATGGGACACAGTTTTCCATATTCTTACAGTTTATCAAACATAGAAATGGGACTGATTAATAACAGACTGTTTAATGCTTTTCCTCTCTGACGGGGTGTTTAGATATTTCTGGACATCAGTGTGTCATGATACTAAGCAGATGATACAGTCCAGAGATCATAAAGACAGGCCTAATAATACTACCATATCTTATATTAACCCCCAAAGATCCAACTATGGGTTTTCTGTCCACGGACAAGTTTCACAGCCCCGAAAAAAACAAACTGTCCACTGCCAAGAATCTTCCCCTGTTGCATCATGATGTTTTCAATATAGGCAATTATTTAAGTTAAAAAAGCCAAAATTTGTACTTTAAAGGGTCTTGGGAGGTTAAAGCTGCGTATGACATTCATCACTAATTTTCCATCAAATCTGTAAAACCATAGTGATCATGAATCTTTTTTTTTTTTTTTTAAATTTGTGATTACGCACCTGAATCACTCCCCTCACAGTGAACAACTTCGAAGTGTACACTAACACAACCAGTCCATTTGTTTACATACTAAACCTAAATGAAACTGTCACTGTTTTTTTCTGAATTCCACGCAGGCACGCTATGGCCACAAGGGTGACAAACACAGCAACAGCTTCATTGACTCTTGCTACTGCAACTGCGTGGAATTTTGAAAAAAAAAATTAAGTGACCGTTTCATTTAAGTTTTGTTTGTAAACAAATGGATTGTTTGTGATGGAGTTCAGTTAGAAGTTGTTCACTGTGAGGGGAGTGATTCAGGTGTGTAATCATGGAAAGACTAATTGATTTGTTATACTTAGACTATCACTTGAGTTTTACAGATTTGATGAAAAAATGGTGACAAACATCATACGCAGTTTTAAGGGAAAAGATATTGGATCATCAGAAAGAGTGCACATAAGAAAAACAAACATTTTCTTCCATTGAGGTGCAATCATACTAGCTGTCAACATTATTATTCAGTATTGGTGGTGCTTGCATGGTTCACAGAACATTATTTAGACCATAGTTTCTCTAGATCACAGCCAGTTTACCTCCTACTCTGACTCGTCTTCTTCCTTCACAGTCCTTGCGCTAGTGATGCGCAGGTCATTTTTTTCCCCATCCTGCTTTGGACTTTTGTGGAATTATTTGACCCAAGCATCATTTTTTTGGACTCGCTCCAACCTGACCCGGGTCCACTGATCCACACATCACTACCTTGCGCTCCATGTTTTCATGTCTAAAGATGAAAGTATCAACATGAAAGCTTGTGTGCTGTGGGAGGGAGAGGGAGAATAGCACACAACATGTCGACTTGTGCCACAGACATTGACACGTCAACAAACCGGCTTTTCAGTTAATCCCTCAGCAAACGGACTATTTGTTTTATCCATGTCAATAAAAAGTAGAACTACAACAAAAGTGGCAAAGGAGGAGTACATACTCAAAGTTCAGCATGTACCATACAAAGTAAACCTTACTATATTATAAAATGGAAGCGGACTGTATGTCTTGGGCATCACACAAAATCCAGAAAGAGCTGACTGCTGCAGTTTGCCATGCTTATGTATTTTTGGTCAAGGAAGAGACTAACAAACACGGCAAGTTGATAAGATGAATGTTTTGGGAGATAATGGTAAATTATGTTGCTTTGCCCAGAACCATAGAATAATCATCAAAGTGGGTTACCTAGCAACAGACAAACAATAGGGCCACTGTGTCAAATTTCATGTGCAGAAACAGACATGCCAGTTGAGAGGTTATTCAACTGAAAATGCCGGTAGAATTTACCAAGAAAGAAAAGAGATTAACTGTATGAGAGGATCTAGAATCCATGATTCCCCATGGGTCAACACACTGGTTATTGTGTAATGTTTCAATAAAATCAGGATTCTGTGTTTCAGGGACAAGCTAATTGTGGTTCTACTCAGCTCTTGCTCAAAGGAACATTTGGGCATCAACAATGAATAATGCAAAAAAAAAAAAAAAACACAGATTTTTTTTTTCCAAATTTTTTCAGCTTACCTTATGAGTACATAGCCATAGTATGCCAATAATTTACTGGTGTTTACCATATTCCATATAGACTATCCAAGACACAATGCACATATGATTTGTTCCTTTAGTTTCTTAATGAGCATGGGGTTTAAATCCTGTCACCCTGCACCTACATCCCTGTTGTCTGAATGAACTTCAGACCCTCAGCAGTTTAAAACCTGGTCCCAAGTGCCATTTTGTTTTACAAAGTTAAAGTGACTTATTGCATCACAGCATTTACTTCATTCAATCTAAGTGACCTTATTAGTTTTAATAGATCTGAAAATACATAATTATTTGGCCCCTTTGACCAGTTATGCGTTATGTTCAGTTGTATGCTGACAAAGAATTTTGACAGTGTAAGACGTAAATTTAGAAATGCACTGAATTCTGCCATTGAGAATTTGAGAGGGTGACATGTAGTCTGTGTGTATTATGTGCCAGTCCCAATTTGAGAGACACTTCAGATTCCTGTTGTATTGCCAGTGAAGCAGTTTGCAAGTTGGCATCTTATTTCATCAGTCTTTGTCATTTTGCTGTTTTGCATTATCTGCTGCAATCCAGTTCCAGTGTTGCTGTGTCATTGAATGTTTGTATCCAGAGTTGGAAAAAAAAAGCAAACTGTATCTTCACTTTATCTTGTGTCTGTTCAGCTGGTGAAATCAAGGTTTACCCAAGAGGTTCTAGTCCTCAGGGAGTCAATATATTGCCAGACTAGTGTTTGCATGTACTGCCCCTGGAAAATGACTATCTATGTGTAAACATCACAGATTCTTGGTTAGCACTTTTCCCAGTTCTTCTGACATTTGTTTGTCTCACATGAGTAATAAACATCTTTAGGTTTTGGACTGATAGTATGGGGGAGGACACTCTAAAGACCTTACATTTTGCTTTAGTGGATTAAAAATGATGTCACACCTATCTATCGATCAATCATTCATTCTGAATAAATTAATCGTAGATAAAAGAATTGTTGTGATGTGTCATCAGATTTGTACTGTATATTACTAAGGGCAGAGTGTGCCTTTCTGTTATGGATAAAGTCCAAGTGTTCTGCAGAACTGCTGTACTGCTTTGCTTGCTTTGGTAGCATTTCATTCCCCACTTAATTCAGTGTATGCATATATATATATATATATATATATATATATATCAGCTATGTTTATTGAGTTTACCTATGTATAGCAATCTTGTTTCTGCAAACTATTCATCAATACTGTGAGGCTTACCATTCAGTTCATTTAAGGTTTTTTCCATTTTGTTTTTGTTTTTATCTTATCCAGAAACAGTAGATGGTCTGGTGGTTGTAGGAGTGAGTTGGTAGAGAAGATTAGTTGACCAGCCCCAACACTCCTTATAGGCATGGAAATGTAAACATGTCAGGACATGACTATGTTTACGTTACGGAGATGACTGTCTTATTTAATTCTTTCTACAATTCTTAAGAAAATAAAAGGTCTCCATGGTGATAGTAAGGGATGATTTCCTTCTCTTTTATTATCTTCCTCATGACTTGTCAGTTATTGGGTTTGCTAAACTGCCTTAGTCATAAAAAGTGTTTTTGAATGTGTATCAAAGGTCAAGATGATTGTAACTTGATGGCAAAAAATGTTCCCACCATAGTTATGAGACAGTTTAACCTTTAGAAACTATTAAAATAATATCATCATTAAAACTCCCATTGTTGGTGCAATAAGACGAATAATGCTGGGTTGCTGGATATGTTTATTGCCATATTTTTATCAGCCCAGACTGGTCTTGCACACTTTTATCGAACAAGTACCAGCAGTGTGCACATGAACAGGAGGGAGGATAAGGAATAAAGGCACAACGTAGTGATCTGAGCATGAATTGTTTTCTGTTTCTTTCTCTGAGACTGAGGCTTGTTGGAGGAGATGCTCATTTGAAGTCTATCATTTAATTCTTTTTGAATTTTTCTGATTTTACATAGTATCACAGAATACTTTTGCTTGATTATAACCCAGAGTAACTGTGTGGTTTTGTGAAACTAAATCAGGTGTTCAAAATAAAAGTAGAATAGAATAAAATAGAACGCCTTGATTGTCATTACACATACAGTATGTACAACAAAATGAGCAGTTACACAGTAGGTGGCTGCTGCCATGCAAGGCACTGCACAGACCCTACTGGGAGCAAATTTAGGGGTCTTAGTCTTCCTTAACATAATCTTAACTTTTTGTTCAGTGCTAATGTTTGTCTAAACATGACCTAAGGGTTCAGTACAGTTGCTAACCTATTTGGAATAACATTAACAAAGGCAAAGAAAATGTGTGCTGCTCTCATGAACTGCAGGACTTTGTGGTTTTAGGTGAAGCAGCAAGAAAATCTTGCTTAAATCCTTGAAATGTTCAGATGGAGGTAAAAACACTCTCGAATTAAATTACAATAAACTCAGGGAGCAGAGAAAGCAGGCCCACACACTCGTCTGTAGCTTTCACCGGCTGGGTTGTGACTGTTTCAGCTAAGAGGGTTGGAGTGAATCTGTACGTGTTTGTAGGATTGTGTGTGTGTGTGTTGCAGACTGCTGGAGCTGTTGGCCCATCCCCCACCCCCAGTGGCTGCCTGAACAGTTCCACTGCTCTGCTTTTGCTTTTCTCTCGCTCATAGTTCCACACACTCACATTATCTGGAGTGGAGGAAGTGGAAGCTGAAAACATTTTGTCCTATCAGCACAGTGTCGATTAGATTCTGCTCAGTTTCAAAAAAATCTTAGCTTTGTCAATGTACTTGTTTTTCTCATTTAGTGGTGCCTCCCTCACTTAAAGCATTATGAATGTATGATTGTGCCCTGTATTGTCTGTAGCTTTGAGTTGTTGAAACCGCTGTTTTAGTGCAGTCTCCAATGTACACATCATCTTTGAATTAATAAATAAGTTAATTAATGTTTTGTTCTGACGTATACACAATACACAATACAACCACCAACAAAAGCATTACTATCAATCAATATAGTAATTATCATATGTAATTCTACATCATAATGCCCCAAACATAAATCCATATAAAAACAATTGTATTGAACTTTTGCCACAATTCACACTATATAAATTTTTAGCAGAGTATTATATCCAGTATTTTCACAATTT
>JAPSES010000104.1:8482559-8508069 GCA_029822895.1 Maxillicosta whitleyi
TCATCTCTCTTGTGTCTCCGGGCCACGCCCCTCCAGGCTACTGTTGGCTCGTCCTCCCAATTGTGAGAATAGTCTCCTCACAACCTTGCACAAATACTGTTTGCTAACCTGGCTGTGTGGAATTGGTACAGCTTGTAACTCTGATAAAAACCAAACCATTCCTCACTGCAAACTCAGCCTGAAGGTGATACCAGTCAAACACAGCAGCACAGCCAACTTATTTCAGAACCTCAAGCTTCATCATATGCCAGAGTGGGAGCAGTGTGTTGCATTGTGGGCTGCACATGAAAATGACATGCTAGCTAAAATGCCACCACCCGCCCAAATTTCGCAAATTTCATTTTTAGAGGAAAATTGGGCAGCCCTAACCCCTACCATCGATTAATGTTTAGAAAGAACAAATATGACTGACAATGGCACTGGCAATGTTAAAATAATAGTAAATCTGTAATCCCTGTTTTTGTAACAGTATTTTAATGGAAGGTGATTAAAAATACACCAAAATGTGTATGTTAGAACATTGAGTAAATATACCACAGCAATCGGAGTGAATACTGACTGAATAGATAAGCTACTGGAATTTGTGAAACAGTCCTGGGGTCTTTGGTATAAATAAAAGCATCACTTGTGTGCCTCTCCCAGAGGATAAATACCTGACACGGACTTTCTGTGCAGGTTTTGCAGCATATCTTTGGTTACCTTTACAGTTTTTGCCCTGGTCAAAGTCTGGTTTCAGTCTCCAGTGTCCTGCTGCACAAAGCCACCAAAAATAGAAGTTCAGAATAGTAGAGCAGAGCCATTAAAACCACAAATGTGTTAAGAGAACTGAGGACCTTGTGAAAACCTCCCCTGGTACACGCACCAAAAATATATTTTTGTTTTTGTTTTTTTCTGTTATGGGATGCATTGAGCATGTGCGTAAGAGTCCTTGTGACTTTTGGCTGATCCAGTATACTGTCTTAAAGGCATAAAAATATGTTATGGTTTTCAGACTCTTAATTGTACAGTAATTGTGGAACGTAAAGGCTCCAGTTGTGATGCAACAAGATGTGATTTGTTTATCTGAAATTGTATTTTATATGTTTGTGATCAGTTTAGGATTAACATGTACAACCTTTTTTTTGCACTCGTGGATATCATGTAATCCTTCATTTTTTACAGTTGTGCAACAAGTTTCTTACAGTTCTATTTTTTCGCCCAAAAAATTTGCCCTCAGTGTAGAAATGGACAACCCTTAAAACCGGGTGCCAATGACCTGTTTGGATTAGTTCCCGCATTCAGGCAATCCTTCAGAACCATTCTGCACCATGGCATAGTGTTAGAGTTTATACATGATAGTATTCATAACACTTACAGACTTACAGGAAAAGTGCATTGGCATGAGACAAAATTACTAACACAAGCAAAAACACTAGATGTGAATAAATGTAACACACACACATATAACAAATGCTGTGATAATGCATACCATTTCTTTGTGCTGATCTCACCCTGGACTCCTGTTGCTCTCCTTCACAGATGGTGGTGAAGACATACATGGACATGGATCAAGACTCTGAAGAGGAGAAGCAGCAGTATCTTGGTCTAGCCCTCCACCTTGCCTCAGAGTTCTTCCTCAGGAACCCTAATAAGGATGTACGCCTATTGGTGGCTTGCTGTCTGGCTGACATCTTCAGGATTTATGCCCCAGAGGCTCCCTACACTTCCCATGACAAACTCAAGGTTAGGAACTACCCTATGATGCCCACATGAAGTCTTCTTCCAAGTGACTAAGTGACCCTGAGGGAATATTGTCCAAAATTCCATTCCAAGTTTGTCATTTTAATTTGTCTGACTGTGGCATTTATTTCTCAACATGAAGACAGAATTATGGACTGAAAAGAAAGTAATGGGTCTGCAAGTCACTGTGCTGTTGAGACTGTACAAGCACTGACTGCAACACTATATATACTGTTCCCCTAGATCAACTTTCTATCTTTGTTTCAGGCTTGATCAGTTCAATTCACTTGAGTTATTTATTGTCTTTTGTTTTGTTTTTTCTTGCAGGATATCTTCCTCTTTATCACCAGGCAACTAAAAGGACTGGAAGACACCAAGAGCCCTCAATTTAACAGATACTTCTACCTGTTGGAGGTAAGAGAATACACATATGTTTCTATACATGTGATTTAGCAAACAGTTTAGTAGCTGATGAAAGCACAACATCCATTTTTATTTCCTTTGTCTTTCTCTAGAATCTGGCATGGGTGAAGTCGTACAACATTTGCTTTGAGCTGGAGGACTGCAATGAAATCTTCATCCAGCTTTTCAAAACACTCTTCTCTGTCATCAAGTAAGGCTTTTTATTTTTGTTTACACTTTTTACTCACTTAATCTACCATGACCTTGTGTAATTAGTCTAAATAAAGGTGAAAGAGGACTTATAATCATCACTTTATTATGAGTGAAAATAATTCACCATTTTTCTCACACAAGGGGAACACAGTGTTTTAAAGTATATAGGTGAGAGTGTGCTGAACTCAAACAAGCAGCCCTTTTGGAATAAGCATAATCCTATAAAAATAATAGTCCAACATTTTTTTCCCCCATTTATTGCGTCGTCATATAGCAGTGAAGGTCAGAATGTTCATCACTCACTCTCTCCTCTCTCCTCCACAGTAACAGCCATAACCAGAAGGTGCAGCTTCATATGATGGACCTGATGAGTTCTATCATCATGGAAGGAGATGGAGTCACACAGGAGCTTCTGGACACCATCCTTATTAACCTCATTCCTGCACACAAGGTGACACAAACATATTTTTTTCCCCCGTTTTTGATATTGTTTTGACAAATCATATAAAAAAAATACAATGACCAGATTGATTCACTAAATGTTGGTGTGAAATATTTTCTGTCTGAACTAACTCCCCACTGTGTTTCTATTTTTAAAGAATCTGAACAAGCAAGCCTATGATCTTGCCAAGACGTTGTTAAAGAGGACTGTTCAGACCATAGAGACATGCATTGCAAATGTGAGAAGCAGATATTTCCCTTCCATGTTTTTTTTTTCACACAGTTTGGCACGCAAACTGTTGAAGCAAATGTTAAATGGGGTGTTTAACTCATGCAGCATTTTTCTTCCTCTTCAGTTCTTCAATCAGGTTTTAGTGATGGGCAAGTCATCAGTCAGCGACCTATCAGAGCACGTCTTTGACCTCATCCAGGAACTGTTTGCCATTGACCCTATGCTGCTTACCTCTGTCATGCCTCAACTGGAGTTTAAACTTAAGGTACTTTAAAGACACAGTACAGAATCATCAGTTCCTGTCAAAATGTTTTACGCCAACACTATTTCATTAAGTTAGATTAGGGAAACCGAAAGCTGACTGGCTCTTCTTTAAATTAAAATATACTGTACCTCTTTTAATGAAGTGAAACCAGTCAGCTGTGACTTGCAGTTGTTAAGAGTCATCATTGAAATATGAAAAGAGATGTAGTGTTAATGTTACCTGCAAACCCATGTCACTCTGAGGGGCTCTAGAATGTAACAACACTAAAGGAAGACACCTCTGAGCAGAAAAAGTGGGCAGCTGTCATATTCTAGCTGCTTTTAATACCATCTAAATACAAAATAAATTTGCTTAAGTGTGAGTGATCAGAATATTGTTTCTCACTTTCTTCAATAGAAAACGTTCAGTTAATGTTTAAATCTATACTGAAATGTAGGTTTTCTTTGGGAGTGACAGACTCACTTCATCACAGTACTGTTCTTGCGTTGTTATAGAATTTTTATTGTGCGTTTATGTACACGACAAATATAAAAACCATAGTCCGGTTTGACTTCTTGTATCCAATGAAAAGAAGTACAATGTAAATAATCTCCTTAGAAAGTCTTATGATGGCCAAAATAATACAGCTACTTAATATTTTTGCATTGGCAGAGCAATGATGGTGAGGAGCGCCTTGCTGTTGTACGGTTGCTGGCTAAACTGTTTGGGGCCAAAGACTCAGAGTTGGCCTCACAGAACAGGCCATTATGGCAGTGCTTCTTAGGCCGGTGAGTCACATGAATGTACACACACACATACACAATCTCTCACAGATGCAAATGCTCAGAAATGTTTGCATGTTGTGTGTAGATATAAAAATATCCCATTCCATTATGACTTCTGAACCTCTAAAGGTGTGTGTTGGTGTATTAACCTGCACAGACACTGCCCTCCACCTGTTATTTTCTAATTTACTCTGCTTTTTCTGTGTTTGGGACATTTTAATGTACACAGGTGGAAAAATATAAAAATGATCTGACTCATTGTCACATATAGCTCAACTGTATGTGGTGTAATTCTGTCTGAGAAACAAACATGCACACACATATCACAAGCTATGAGTGGTGTCTGCCTAACATGAACAAGTTCTCAGTAAACAAAGAGAAGTGTATATTTCAACTGTGTTCACATACATTTATGTAAACAGTGTGTTTTTTTTACTTGTATTTTTCAAATGCTCTTTTTGTCTACATCTGTTCTTGGCACTCATCATTTCTCTTTACAATAATGAGAGAAAAGTATGACATGTTTTACCTGTGGGTCTGCATATGAACTTCTGGGAAAAGATTTGCCACTTTTTCCCACGGTGTATGGTGCATGAGTCACATTGACTTCATTCTAAGTGTATGATGTTTCTTCAGATTCAATGACATCCATGTCCCAGTGAGACTTGAGTGTGTGAAGTTTGCCAGCCATTGCCTCATGAACCACCCAGATCTGGCCAGAGACTTAACAGGTGTGTGTTTTCTTCTATTCAATGATTTTTCTGTCACGTTTGTCTTTAGAGGCTGCTCTGCTCCTCAGGTTTATTATTTGACATAAACTTAAATGTGCACCCATGTCTTTTCTCCCTATCATCTAATTAGAATATTTGAAGGTGCGTTCCCATGACCCTGAAGAAGCTATTCGGCATGATGTCATTGTCACCATCATCAATGCAGGGAAGAAAGACCTCAACTTGGTCAATGACCAGCTGCTTGGCTTTGTACGGGAAAGGACCCTAGACAAGAGGGTGAGACAAACAGTCATATGTGTTATACATGCATGCAGGGAATGTATCGGATAGAATTGTAGCTTGACATAGGCGGCTATATTTACTTTCTTGTTCAAACTCTTCATCATTCATCTTGGTTACCTCAGTCTGAAGGTAATGATCAAATTTCTGAATCCATAATTACATCTTACTCTTAACATGTAGATGTAAAAGTCATTGCATACAGTCAATACAATTTCCCCAGCTATATGTCATTTTAGCACAATTTGAGCTTTCTCTGATCAGTTTTTCTGCCCTCATCTCTCTCTACCTGTAGTGGCGTGTGCGTAAGGAGGCTATGATGGGTCTGGCTCAACTTTATAAAAAATACTGCCTACACCATGAGGCTGGGAAAGAATCAGCTCTGAAGATCAGCTGGATCAAAGACAAGCTGCTGCATATCTACTATCAGAACAGCATTGATGACAAGTGAGAGCGTCTACATATTAATTGTAATGCTCATGTTTATAGAATACATGCCTCTATAAAATCTTTAATTTTTACTACAGGTTATTAGTGGAGAAGATCTTTGCTCAGTACATGGTCCCTCACAGCCTCGACACTGAGGAGAAGATGAAGTGTCTGTATTATCTGTATGCCTGCCTGGACACAAACGCTGTCAAGTCAGTGAACCTGGGTTTTTGTAATCTCTGTACTGTTGTTTCAAAATATTCTTTCTAATTTAGCAACTGGAAAGATTTAGAAAAATGGACTGACTATTTGATTTTTCTTCCCTCCTTAAGGGCTCTGAATGAAATGTGGAAGTGTCAGAACATGCTGAGAGGCCTCGTCAAAGAGCTGCTGGACCTCCACAAGCTGCCAGTGGTGTGTTGACACATGATTTGTCTCATCCATGTCTCACAAAACAATGATAGAAGAAAAAGTATATTGATATTTATGTTTTTCTGTCCACTGGCAGTCTGAAGCCAATAACACAGCCATGTTTGGGAAGCTGATGAGTATAGCCAGTAAGTCTGCAGCATGCTCACATAAAAGGAATATTTTAATACAAAAGTTAAACTTTATCTCATATCCCTTTCACTTAACTTTTCTTATCCATACTTGTGCATCTCCAGAGAACCTGCCCGATGCAGGAAAAGCTCAGGACTTCATGAAGAAGTTCAATCAGGTCCTTGGTGAGGATGAGAAGCTCCGAGCCCAGCTGGAGATGCTCATCAGCCCGACCTGTTCCTGCAAACAAGCTGAAGTCTGTGTGGTAAGAGGATCATGTTGTCACCTATCTGTACATGGATCTACATTCTCTTGCTTACATGCACAAAAGTGTTAAAATTGCAGTCTCACCTTTTATGAAAGAAAACCACTTAACTGGAGAGATTGAAGATTAGACAGAAGAGACAGGTTGTAGTGGGTTCAAGGTACAGTCACAGAAGTTACAGAAACAACTGTAAGACAAGCCAACCATTTCTTTTGTTAGAGTTGATGCATGTAGCCTATTTCCCTATTGTTATGAACATGAATAGGAAAGACTTGTTAAAGAATGTCATATGATCTGACATGGAACTGAAAAGGAAAGGTGTTTCAGGGATGGATGTATTTGATTTTGTAAGACACAAACTAGTTCTATAAGTGTGGATGGAAATGTATATGTTCAAACCATGAATATTGATCGTGATGATGTTTGTGCTGTGTGCAGAGGGAGATCACAAGAAAGTTGACATTCCCCAAACAACCCACCAACCCCTTCCTGGAGATGGTCAAGTTCCTGCTGGAGCGGATTGCTCCTGTCCACATAGACTCAGAGGCCATCAGGTCAGAATATTTGTACACAGACAGCAGTTTGATTTTATTCTCTTAATGACACAAGTTGATAAATCATGTGTAATGGAATCAGGATCATGTTGAATCAAACTAAATAGAGAATGGGATTTACATTGTGTTCTTTATCATTTAGATGTCTTTTTGTACGAGGCTTAAATGGGCATAAATAGAACACCAGCAGTCTGTTCCACTGTCTCACTGATAGAGCTTTATGTACACAGTCTGTTATTGTGTAATACCATAAACACCTACCTTTTCTCATTCACTGAGACACCTAGTGGTGGAGAGGTGTGACTGTAGCCTTAGACAGGGCACAGATTTAACCCTTTCTGCTTTATGGAAAAACACTATGAGAGGGGAAGCCCAAACACCGGAGCTTAAGTTATGCTACTCAGAAACATCTGCAGCTTTAAAAGAATTTTATTTGGGTTTGTTTATTTATTTATTTATTTTTATTTGACTGGTCAAAGACTCACTTTAGTTTAGAAGGAATGTAGTCTCATCTTTTATTGTGTTTTTGTATTTCAGTGCACTGGTGAAGCTGCTGAATAAGTCAATTGAGGGAACAGCTGATGATGATGAGGAGGGCGTTACTCCTGATACAGCCATTCGCTCAGGCCTGGAACTTCTTAAGGTACACAGGATGAATAAAGCAAATAGTTATACTTACTACCAAATCGATGGAAACCAAAGCAGAAAAGTATGCAGTAGGAATGGTAGTGAACTTGTTTCTGTTAAGGTTTCACATTTTAGAGAAGTGAGTTTACCAAACATTAAAAATGAAATGTGTACTCTTCTTTTAGGTCCTGTCATTCACTCATCCCACAGCGTTCCACTCTGCAGAGACATATGAGTCTTTGCTCCAGTGTTTGAAGATGGAGGATGATAAAGTGGCTGAGGCAGCCATCCAAATATTCAGGAATACAGGACAGAAAATTGAGACAGAACTACAACAGATAAGATCGTAAGCCATTATACCACAGAGGAGAATTTAATGTTTGTGACTGCATTGATTTCTTTTAATCTACTGAGTCGCAGCTAAGGTCATGGTGTCTTTATTTGTTTCTCAATGGGAGAAATCCGTTTAGGACAAGGGCAGTGCTTTAATGCCAGTGTTAACTACATTTACTGATGTAGTAATTCATGAATGGACAACTTGCATATAAAATGGGGCAGAATGAATTAGCTAAGTGTGTTCTATGTTCATCAGGACTCTGATTCCTATCCTGCATCAAAAAGCAAAGCGGGGAACTCCCCACCAGGCCAAACAGGCTGTCCACTGCATCCATGCCATCTTCAACAACAAAGAGGTGCAGCTGGCACAGATTTTTGAGGTAACAGGCTGTTTTCTCACCATCTTTAAATTATTTGTCCTGTAATAGACAGATAGTTCTTGTGATGGTTGAACTTCAAAGCATACTCATACCATGTTTCCTTTTCAGCCTCTGTCACGGAGTCTAAATGCAGATGTTCCAGAGCAGCTCATCACTCCCCTCGTCTCCCTTGGCCACATTTCAATGCTGGCCCCAGATCAGTTTGCTTCACCAATGAAGTCCATTGTTGCAAACTTCATTGTCAAGGACCTCCTCATGAATGACAGAGTATGTCAGCATTAGTAATTAGTATGACATGAATACAAAGCAGTGGTTTTGTTACGTAGAATATTTTTCACTAACACCTGGTTTTATATCATATATATATGATAGCTGCAACCAAATTAAATGTATTGAACAGCTTTGGAAGGTGACTTTGATATGGCTCTTTTTTCCTCTAGTCAGTGGGAAACAAAAATGGGAAGCTGTGGTCCACTGATGAGGAAGTTTCACCTGAGGTTTTAGCAAAGGTAAGAAATGCACACATCTTTTACATAAGTCAAACATATTACATTTTAGTCTTTTTAACTTTGTACACATCTGTGATATTCTGACACAGTGTTTTGTATTATTTTGGTACTTTTGTTAGAACAGTGTGTTGTTAATATGAATGAGTCCTCCTTTTTCTTCTAATTCACCATGTTTTTTTTTCTTTCCTTCAGGTGCAGGCCATCAAGCTGTTGGTACGCTGGTTATTGGGAATGAAGAACAACCAATCCAAGTCGGCAAACTCCACCTTACGCCTGCTTTCAGCTATGTTAGTCAGTGAGGGAGACCTTACAGAGCAGAAGAAAATCAGGTAAGTTTACGTGGAAGTTGTTGCCCAGTTGGAGTTTTACAGATTAGAGGATTACAGTCAAATGAATGCAAATGTTATGATGTGAAACTAGACTTCTGCACCTCCTCTGGGTGTCAGATAATGTTCCCTGTGACTAAAAATTACTTGCATTTCTCTGTGGCAGCTGCCGCTCTGTTTTGAGAGGCTGTGGGTTCAAGGTGTAGATTGGTTGCACATTTTGTGATATGCATGTGATTGTAAACTATAGTTTGTGTGGTTAGGTTCATTTTCATTGTGCACTGTAATGTGAATAGAGTGTTCCAAGTTCATCCTAAAATTGATGTACATCCTCACAACAGGAATAGCCCTGCTTCCTACAATATTTTAAGAGTATGGGACACTATATTGTTAATGGAGAAGCACTGTATTGCAAAGTTTGATTGTCTATCATGTTATTTAGTCTCTCTGGGCTGTGATTGAACTTGTTTTCCATTTTGTCAATGGATGGAGCTTTGGTAGACAAAAGTCACATACATGTTGCACTCCACAAGGTCTAAAATGAGAGAGAGAGAAAAAAAAAAGTTAAATGTACTTCTTAAATAGTCAGGGTGAATTTGGTTGAAATGTGTGAGATGATTCTTTGATATTTATATTTATAGCAATCTTTCTTTTCACCCATCCGCTTTCATTTCTTCTTGCAGTAAATCAGACATGTCTCGTTTGAGGCTGGCTGCAGGCGGAGCCATTATGAAGCTGGCCCAAGAGCCCTGTTACCACGACATCATCACACCTGAACAGTTCCAACTCTGCGGCCTTGTTATCAATGTCAGTCGCCACTGGGTTACAACTACCACATGACTTTGTAATTTCCTAAATGCACAATGCACTGCTTGTACACAGTGGGACTCTGTTTTCTGTCACAACATGCAAGCAAAAGAATAGCTTATTTCCTATTAATTTGTACCAGTAATCCTTCTAACTCCAGTATGAACTGGGAGTTGTGTCACAGCACTTGACTAAGTCTGTTGTATTTGTGCTCCATATACAGGATGAGTGCTACCAGGTTCGTCAGATTTATGCCCAGAAGTTGCATCTGGCTCTTGTCAAATTGCTGCTGCCCCTGGAGTACCTGGCCGTCTTTGCCCTCTGTGCCAAAGATCCAGTCAAAGAGCGCCGCGCCCATGCCCGACAGTGCCTCCTCAAAAACATCTCCGTCCGTAGAGAGTACATCAAACAAAATCCACTCGCTCAGGGTTAGTTTTTAACCAATGGAATAAACTCTGTAAATATACAGTACTGTGCAAAAGGCCAATGTTAGGTTTGTTGGTTTAGTTAAGTTATAAAGATCACACATGCATTTGTATTTCTGGAGTATGTACAACAGGGAAAAAAAACTTTTGCAAACCAAAGTTGTAGTATTTAGTGTGACCTCCCTTTGCATTTACCATGTCTTTAACCCTTTTGCTCAGACAACATTAGATTTATTGCATTAATTTTCTAATCTTTTATACCAGGTTTCATTCAACACATGAGTTGTTTCTGTTTCATTCATTCATTGTCATGGGGGTCAGGATTCGCACATAATAGGCACTTTTACCTTTTAGAATACATTTAGTTTACATTGTGTTTAGAGGGTGGAAAATCTTGCAGAACAACAAAGACTTTTGCACAGTACTGTATGTCATGTTTATATGCTTCTCTAACAGATATTTATACACAAACACTCATGTCAAATGTTCTTTCTCCTCAGAAAAACTCGTGTCCCTCCTTCCTGAGTATGTCGTTCCCTATATGATCCACCTCCTGGCCCATGACCCGGACTTCACAAAACCACAGGAATACGAACAGCTCAAAGACATCAAAGAGTGAGTGTTGCTTGATTTCTGTATCAGACGTTACAGCTGAGACTATGCTTGTATTTGGAGCCACATATTGGATGCAGCAGTGTTAAATGCTGTATGTGATAATTAATGCATAGCCATATGATTACCAGGCATAACACCAAGGACATAATTACTAGGTACCTCTGAGCAGATATTTATAGGAGTTTGGATTACATTTATATAGAAATCTCAATGACCTAATTGGATACACGATGAGATTATTCAAGTTAATTGCTAGTGTTTGTTGCTAATGAACATTAGCCAGCTCATTAGCACATTTCTATGTTTCAAACTGCAAAAATATTATATTTTTTACCACAAACAATCATGCATTAAAAGCAGGATGTATCCTGTCGGATCCCACAATACCAGATTTATGTACTTACACATGTCCATGGCAGCAAAGGAAGTTTACGGTGTGTAATAGAGCATTAGTGACTTCAGATTTTTTTCAAAACGACTTATTTGTCACTAAAGTCGAAGTCGAGTCAACTCGTCTTGTGATGACATCACAATGAGAGGAACACCACAAACACACAGCCATTCAACAATGAGCAACTATTACTAACCTTCACTTGAACATTAACAATGTAAAGTTAAGAGCAGAATTAAAAAAAAAAAAACTGTACAGACACAAACATCAGCAGTCCTTCTCATTGTAACCAAACCAAACACAGGCTAACACCTTGAATTTTCTTTTAAATTTAAGTGAACAACATAAACACAAACACAACTAGGCACAGGAGGCCTATCAAGCTTTCAGAGCAAGAGAAGGTCAAAGCAATTTGGATGGAACACATAGGTGTAAGTGTTTACATATGTAGTCACTTAATAAACAAATGATTCATGTCTTTAGCAATCAGGAATTTATCATTACCATTTCTATCAATAAAAGTCATAATTTAATAGAATGAAACTGAAACTATATTTTTATGTGAATTTATATACTTTATACAGACTCACAATACAAATAGTTTAGGTTTAGTGGAGGGTGTTGTAATTTTTGTTTTTGGAAGCTAGAGGCCATCAACAGCTGATTGTTGGTTAATACTCCTACATACAAACTGGCAGAATTTAGGGGGTTTATTACTGATCATGGACATGGACAGATATTCTCAAGGAAATTATTTCTGTAATAAGTCTGAAATACCATATGTAGGCAGGAAAGAACTGCAGTATGCATTTCACATACTTACTCGGATACTTCATATTGTCCTTTTTGTCAATCACTATACTGTTTCCCAGATAGCACTGAAAACATCATGAAGTGACACGCTGAGTGCCGATATTAACAGTAGTAATGTTAGAGTAGTGGGGCTTAGCAAAGAGCCAATAAGTGACAAGATGATGACTATAATGCAACGTGACAGACTATATTGTGCATGTACAGTAGCACATGTGGCATCCTGAGAACGTTGGCCAGTGCAGTATGCATTCATGTATTTTTGGCATAGCGCAGATATTTTGTTTTGTCACTAAGTAATACTTTAGATCAGAATCCGTTAATAATAACATGCTATTTCAAACACAGCCTAAAATCATGCCTCCTTTTTGTACCTTTCATTTTTACTTGGTGCATACTGTCCTTAGGAAAACATGCACAAAAGTAGTGACAACAGCTGTGACACAAATCTTAATTGTTGCATTGTATTCGTGCAGGTGTCTGTGGTTCATGCTTGAAGTGCTGATGACCAAGAATGAGAACAACAGTCATGCCTTTCTAAGGAAAATGGTAGAGAACATCAAACAGACAAAGGATGCACAGTGTCCTGATGACACAAAAGCTAATGAGGTACATGCACACACATGCTTACTCATTGCAGCAAACACCTCTAACCCAAAGAGGATACAAATAGGGAAAAAAAAAAACATTATAATTTCCACATGCATTTGGCTTGACCTACTTTAATGGTGCTGAAAAGCTGTAGCACATAACAATTTGCAGTGTATTACTGATATTAGAAAATGTTCCAGTCTCAGAATTATGCTTTTGTTTGAATATACGTGATTCATGTAAACAGTGTTTTGCCAGATGTGAAAAATAGATTTTTTTCTTAATGGCAGGGCAGTGTTTTAAGCAAACATAAGCAGAGAAAAACAACAAATAAGGCTATGTAGATGTAGTCACTCAGTAATCAAACAGTCCTAATGATGTCTCTTGTGTTACCATGGTTACAGAAGCTGTATATTGTCTGTGATGTTGCTCTCTTCGTCATCGCCAACAAGAGCACCGCATGCCATCTGGAGTGTCCGAAAGACCCCGTTCTACCTTCCAAGTTCTTCCTGGTTCAGGACAAGGCAATACATGCTCACAGACACACACACACACACACACACACACACAGTAGATAGAAATGAATCTTAAACAAGACCAGTTTCAGATTTCCTAAACAAAAAAACTTTTCTCCTCCCATCTCAACAAAATTAGCTCACTGCTGTTCCTGGTGACTGACTTCAGTTCAGTAAAATGTGTTCACATCCTGCGCACACAGATGAAAACTACTCCTAGCTTTGTGTACACTTTTTGTGTATACAGTTGTATGCTAACATGAGTTTTGTGTTTCTATTCTGTTCAACAGGACTTCAAAAATGATAAAGAGTATCTGTTGACAGACATGAGACAGATGTTGCTCACTGGAAAGGTAAATGTGCACAGTTTCCCTCTATTACTACCATCTTTTTTGATTAAATATTATTCATTGCCCCTACTGTAATATTGAAGAGACTTTCATTTGAAGCAGGGCGAGGAATGAAACTCAAAGCAACAAATTGCCTTTTGATTTATTGTAGAATGGAAATTATGTATGTAAGAGGTTAAGACCTTTCTACATTTCCCATATAAAATAAACATATCACTGCTAAACCAAAGTTAGGGACTAGTTATTTTAAGCACAAACATTCTGATACACCATTAAGTCCAGTATTATTTCTGTAAATGTAGCCTAAACCAGCTCCAGTTTTGGGAGCTGTGAACAAGCCTCTGACAGTACCAGGAAGGAGGATCTTCACCAAGACCACCGCAGTTTCAGACACAACCAGCAACACCAGCACCAACTCCTCCCCGCTAAGTTCAACAACCATCAACAAGAACAGGTTAATGCGCGCACACACACACACACACACATATACATACATACACAGCATCAGAAAACCATATGGGCTTTATCTGTGAGGTTGTAACTTCGTTGCATGAATGTGTTTATAGTAACACCAACGCCACCATCCAGCCGTCAGAGAGCAGAGCGCAGGAAAACAATGAGAACCCGGTCATAAAGAATGAGGAGGTGAAGAAGGTAAATCAAATCAGACAGACCTCGTCACAAACTGCGTCCGCACACATTGTTATTTCACCGTCTTAACCATCTTTCCTCAGGCACAGGCAAGTCAGAATGCAACTCCCGATGCTGCAACAGACGCATCACCTGTCAAACGACGTGGGCGTCCCCCTAAAACAGCTGATGCCGCTCCTGGGGCAGCTGAAAAAGAGGGAGCGGCAGCTGCAGGCGGCGGGACCGGACGGAGCAGGAAAAGGGCAGCTGATGCAAACTCGAACCCAGAGTCAATCAACATCAAGGTGTCAAAACAGCAGCAGCAGAATGATGAAGGGACAAAGAGACAGATAGACCTGCAGAGGTAAGGATGGAAGGAGAAAAGCCCCAAGCGAAGGAGTGTTTACCCACCTTAGAATCTTAACTGCCACAGCAATGTTGTCATTCCGATTTTTCTCAGCAGGTGGCCAAATGTGAGCGTAGGGAAGGTAAAAGAGAGGTGCATGGAGACAGGGACAGCTGTAGGGGCAGTCAGTCTCCTCTTGGGCAGTGAGGGCAACACTGAGATAGACCTCGAATCAAGCCCAGAGCCTCTGATCTGTGGCAAGAGGAACAGCTCACAAGAACAGGCCAGATGTAAAACCTGGTTTACATTTGGATACAAGTCCTACGATTCCAGACGGATTTCTCATTGAGAAAGACAGACAACTGGCCAGGCTATGGTTCAGCTCATACAGGAGGTGAAGCAGGGAGTGGTCAGTGGAGACACTTGTTGGTTTAATACAGGGTCCTTTTAAACAACAGGGTCTTTTCATGTCTCTTCCATCCCAAATTGACAACGGTAACATCATCAGGCGTTTACTTTCTCAGAACCCCCAAACTATTTTTACATCCCAAGTACAATTTATGGCATTTTAAACATGTTCACAAATGTTTTTGTTAGTGTCAGATTATTTTTTTTTTATTATCACATGGAATAGAAATGGCTGAGTTGAATTGACAATGAGCCCGTTTACATGGCTGTAAAAATCCAATAATGGAGTAATTGGATAATTGTAATAATCACATCTGACATGCTTACTTGCACTTCAGAAATGAAATGATCCAAAAAAGCCTAGTTTACATGTTTTAGTCCATTATCGGTTTTCTTTCTGAGTAGATAGATACTTTACTTTATTTTTTTATCCCACCCTGGGGAAATTTTTTACAGTTACAGCAGCAGTGTGACAGTGAAGTGCAGAAATTCTATATAAATAACAGGCAGTGAAAGAAAAAGACACATTTACATTATTTACATGACATTTCTGTGTATTTGGGGGTTATTCAGTGCATACATACGTAGTAATGAGAAATTCAAACATCCTGTTATTGTCTTCCACTCTTCTACAAAGCCACTTGTGTTTTTTATGACTTTTTTAACTTTTTTAAATACACAGATGAAAAAGAATGAAGTAAATAACAGGTATGAAGACATCGAAGTATTGGGGAAAATTCTAGGTGTGTTAGTCTGATTTCTCATGACCATAAAGTATCAGATAGTCTGTTTACATGATCCCCTGAATAATCTAAAAACTCCAGAAATCAGATTATGACCTGATTTTAAGTTAAACGGGGTCACTATATGAAACCTTTGTCTTACAGGTAAGGAGGAAATCGGCGTTGGTGAAACCAAGACTGTAGAGAAGGGGCCAGACTCTTCCCTTGTACCTTCCCAACCCATACGTACATGCTCCTGACTCAAAAGCTTTTCCTGGACACATTATGGACCTTTCTTAAAACACATGTATACGCACACACAGACACACACCTTCACACCACTGACATCCTAGAAGGTTTTAAAACACCTTGTAGTCATGATTTAAAGCTCATTGTATGTAGGTCTTACTCAAAACATGTTTTTTTTTTTTTCCTTCGTGTTTGTTGCTCTTTGCTTCTTTTGTGGAGCCATTTTTAAGAAAAAGAAAAAAAAAACAGGATGGACATTTTACAAACGTTTTAATCTGGTTATGATTGTTGCTTATTAAATTCCCTGGGAAAATCCTACTGTATGTCTCCTGACCTCTTCCTCCTTGTGTCTCTGTTGCACAATACTTTTATTTTAAGCTCACTTCTGTGTAACACAATTGTAAATACTCATGTGCAACTTTCCAGTTTAACATTTTTTGGATATCAGTGACGATTAAAATTGCAACAAGTGACTAAAACATGGGGAACAAAGCATAAGATTTGTGCGTTTAACAAATGTACTGTCTGGCACCAAAATTTTATAAACTTTGGTAAGCTTAGGTTTCTAACTTTGGTATTTTTAGGTGCTTTAGCTTGGTTATAGTGTGTCAAGACCACATAGAATCTCTTGGTGGCTCTTTTACTGCCGCCTGTAATGCTTTTAAAGGCCTTCGATTTATTTCCAGTTTGCTAATGGAAAGATACTGTTGAACACATGGATACTGTTTCCAGACTGTTCACCTCATCATCCCCTATACTGGTCAGGGGCTCTGAAATCCAGCTGGGTTTTAAATACTTTGTTTTTTTACTTATGAAGTATAGCAGTACTTCACTTTGGAATGCATAAATGATATATTACTATACAATTATGTGTTCATTTGTCATCTTTTGCAGTTATTTTTTGTACACTTGTCTCTTTTTTTTTGTCACATACAGCCTGCTTTGAAGCATCGTGTGAGTGGAAATGGCGGATTGTGTTTATGAATACTTATTTTTGATGTAGTTAAAAAAAAAATGCCTATTCTCATGATCATATTTAATTTCTTTTTCCAGAAAATAAATGCTTTTAGATGTCATTGTGAAGTGCATTTGTCTTAATACCCATTTCACTGATTTTCACAACCCAGAGATGACAAAAGGGCCAACTTAATTTTACATTTTTTTAATCAAAGAAACATGACACTGTCACAATAAATAACCATGCTTTTATACTGCTGATGCTTGCTTCCGAAGGAACCAGAAGAGGAAAACAAGTCTCGATCCAAGTGGAGAAACTGAGATGCAACAGCCCCCTTTTTATGCTTCATCAACGTGCAATATTGTACATTGTAAGAACATCAGGAAGACGGGAAGGAGGGGCCTCTTTCCTTTGTTGTCCTTTTTTTCTTAGAAAATATAGATCCAGCCATTAATGGTGCACTGTCCCAGTGTTAATGGGAGGGCTCTTCATCGAGAACCAGATTATTTACAAGTGAAGGAGATGGTACACGTCACCTCCTCACTATGAACTTTTTGGCTTTGACTGGAAACTGTTCACTGTCAGCCGTTGTCCAGGCCCTGCACAAAAACTTCATGTAGTACTGTTACATGTCACGGTGTTGGTAATAATTCAGGTCGAGCAGGCTGAAGGAAAAGAACTGTGAGAGGATGTGTCAACACCCAACTTTATATGATGAGCATTTCTTAAAAGTCCATGTACCTCAAATCAAAATTGTTCAAAAGCCTGCAGGTCTGTGATCTGCTAAATAGAACAACAGGAGTACCAGCCTCTCTTAACTACTCATAAGATATTATTCAAAGACAACAACCTCAATGAGCAATTTATTTGGCTATGTAATAAAGCATGTTTCAGTACACACAGGGTATATACCTGCAAATATGGCCAAAGTTCTGATTGACTACTGCTTAAATTGATAAATGTAAAGCCCCCTGTCCCAGTGACACACATTCAGACCAGTAGACATGGAGTAGATTCTTAAAATAATAGAACATGCCTATGGTTGAGACTCTGAAATTAGTCAAATCCAAACCACGGCATTCCAACTCAAATCCTCAATGACATTCAGAGCCACTCTTCTCTTCTTGAGGTGTGTCTCGTATCAATCTGTTTGGAACAGAAGAGACTTTTTCCAGCGGCAAATAACACCGAAGGCTTTGGTTCCCTACATAGAGTATGTCACGCCAAACTTCGGTGTGCTTATTGGCAGATTTTCCAGGTGGCTCCTTCCGCAAATCAGAAGAGTTCTGTGAGTCTTTGCGAGATAGAAGGGATGTTAAACTGAACACCCTATCACCACAAAATTTTTGGCCAAATGAAAACAAAAGGCAGCATAGGACATGCAAGGACAGTAAAAGATAAGGAGAAGGAGAAAAAAAAAAAAGGTTGGATTGTGGTATACCAGAAAGGGTGGTATGTATCGGCCGATGGACCTGAGCTGGCTGTCACCTCCTTTGCCATTAGGGCCAGGATATTGGCTGTGCACCCCCTAAACAACAACTTAAGAAACACAAGAGGACATTCAGAGGGCTTCTTCGTGGATCACAAAGGCATAAAAAGGTATCTCTTCCATAGAATTGTAAACTAGGCATAATTTATATTTAAAATAGTTTGTTTTACAATGCCATGTAAGAAAAAAAGTATATTCCCATCATATTTTCAAATTTACACTCCGCTATTTACAGATAAGTTTTTTCTTTGTGAGCAGACGGTGTAGGATGCCTCTGATCTTTACTAGTTCTACAAACCGAGAGAAACCTTGTGCATCCAAACCTCTGCGGATGATTGGGATTTTGGTGATAAACTAAGATAAATCCATGACACTGCTCATGCAGAACAGTAGTCAACTTATTTTTTTATCAAGCTAGACCTTTACAATATTTGAAGTCCCGAAAAAAATGACAGCCTGAACCGTAATGAACTGTGAGAGCAGTATACAGAATTTCCTTTACATTTTACCGTGGTAGTTCCACCAGGCAATGGCAGTTATTGGAACATTAAAGAACATACAATTTGAAGACAGTGAAGTTTTAGAGGAACATGATTAAATGACATAGAAGGTGAGATGCAAGGTTTTTTGGGCCTTAATACAACAGATATGGATCATTGTTTTGAGTTAGTGGCAGAAACAGACAGATGATGGTTAGCTGAGTTCATAACAGGCAACAGGGTGGTGTGCATATTGGCGATTGTAGTGCTACGTGTGTCAAGTTGTAGCAAGCAAACTTGTTATAAAAAGGTGGCTCAGACCGCTGTGGTGGATAGGGTGTAGTCTGTGTAACAGAAGGCAATGGTGGAATGGTGCTGGGAGGAGCTGATGTTTTAATGCAGGGAGTTTTGGGTTCCTCACACCTGGCTGGCTTTCAGTTGCTAAGCAGCAGCTCTGTTGCCGTTTCCACATCCCAAGATTTTGAAGACAAGGCTGCTATTACTGCATTCTGCGTGCAAATAAAAAAAAAAAAAATTAAGGATTGCGGTATTATAATTCATGTGCAGTATCCAATTCTATGATACCAAACCATTTGGAATAGTATACAAAAGCAGATTTTATAGAATAGACATTTTCCAAAAACTAATAATTTAAGAATAGTTTTCTTTTACTAGTCTACAGTCAAACTTCCCAGCCACTGCCCATTCTCACAAATCCCTAAAAATCTCTATTATCTAAATCTTTTCTAATAGCACAACAGAAAGTGGGTCTAACCTTATCAAAGCCCATGGCACAGAGTTTGTCTATTTTGCGTGTGTAGTCAGGACTGGAGACAGGAGCACCTGCATAGACGTGAGACCACAGCCTTGCAGTCTGTTTGAACATTTCTGGATTCTGCTTAAACTGAGAGAAAAAAAAAGCTCAGTCAGTACAGTTTAAGATGAAAATAGTGAAGATGCAAAGGTGGGGGGGGGGGGATTGTTCTCCTTCACACGATTACTGCAAACACTGATAATTTTTTATTTTATTTTTTTTAACATTTCAACAGCCAGCCAATACATTTAATATTGTTTTACCATTAAAATGTAACTCTTTAACTGTGATGTGTACTAGGGGTGCAAAATTAACTTTCTGAATCATCTGTCAAGGGCTGGTGAACTGATAAAACTTAGCAGCCAAAACTATTTTACAGATCACAGTACTGCGTTTGGTTGGTTAAACCGGTACCCGAGTACTTACAGATGTTTGCATAATTAATTTTAAGTATGTAACGACAAAGGTTGAATTGAAAAGGAGAGGCCTAAGTTAGAGTTTCAACAATAATTTAATGAGAAATTGTCAAAAATAAAGTGCTAAGTCTGTGTTTAAAATTAACTTTAAAAGTTACTTCACAACAAAGTGGTTTTTATTGTACAATATTAGCATAGATCTATGATGGCATATAGGCTATTTTTTCAGTTACTTAAATATCATATATTTTTACAAATTTATTTATTTACATTTGTTAAGATTTGATTCTGTTCAGGTGAATCCTCTATTTTACATGTTTACTCGTGACCCCAAATTATTTAACTTACAACTTAAAATTTAAACACATTTGCTGCTTATTGGGCATTAATATTGGACCCAGACTGCATGAATATGCCAACAAATATCTTCACCTGGTTTGCTACTACTGCATCTTGGGGGTCATCTGGTTCTGCTGCAGCGAGAAGAGCCTGTAGAGACAACAGCACTGTCCGCAGAGTCATGGCAGCTGCCCTGGGTGACACATTGAAAAAGTTTGCAAAGATTAAAAAAAAAAAAAAAAAAAAAAAGTGTAAATAATTGTTTTGTTGCAGATGACCAGGAATAACCTAAGGGTCTAACTCACCACTGATCTTTTAAAATGTCCAGACATATTGCTCCAGTCACAGAACTGATGTTAGGGTGCCAGATCTTGGTGATAAAGCGCACCTGTTTAAAAAACAAAACAAAAAAAAAAACACTGGTGGTTGAGGTTATCTGGATAAACATGGTGGTGCAATGACTGAGAAAACGTCCTTATCTGGATTACATAGACAGTGACCAAGTTAGGATTGCATGCATGCAGTGTATGACAAGGTAATATATTCAGAATATATATATAAAAAACTCCATGTTTACCCACAGATATGTCATAAAATGGATGCAAACACAGTGGGTGGGTAAAGGAGGCAACATACACAAAGTACACACAGTACATATTTTACTTTCCATGGATCTAGGAGTAACAACAAATATGTAGCACGTACCTTCGGTGGATTAAAAGGATAGGTTTCAGGAATTTTTATTTCAAGCTGATACCTGCCACCTTTAGGGGGAAAAAAGTATTATGTAATGTAACTATATAACTGGGTATTAAAAATATATATTTCTTCACATCATTGCAATGCAGGTGTGAGACATTACCTTCATATGGTGTATCTGGAGGACCTGCGATCTCGCCCCTCAGCTCTGTGAAGTTGTCACCCACCAATTCTACTTTGATCTGGTTTTTACTCGTCTGTTGGGTGACAAAAAGGACACAATGCTTGACACAGGTGTTCAAGATCTGTTGACTCAGTTTATTTATGTCCCTGTCAGGTTGGAATCCACATTATTTACGTTTCCAATTACAACGCGTAAGGTCCCAAATATTGAGATATAACATATTGTGTTCAATAGGTGCAAATTCATGTGTTATATTGGTCTACAGGACGTATAAGGGCATTGAAGTTAGCAACACATTTAGCTTGCTAACATTGTGAAGCTAGGTAAAGTTAACTACCTGTGCAAGAAGACTTCAAAGATGAAATCATATAGCTTAAGAGGTAAAATATAATTAATCGACAAGTCAGCCTATATTTTTATACTAGCACAATAGCGTCATTAAATAAGTTTGTTTTGGTAAACAGTGTTTAAGCATAACACTAGCTAATGCTAACTGAAGACGAGCTGTCAAAATAACGTTTCCCTTTGCAATTTAAAGTCTCTAAACCCATCTGACAGTAACTGGTAACTATCTTATCAAATAGGTAAAGTATTTTATTTACAGCGTGTGTAATAGCCCATATACGACAAATAGATTTTAATAACCCAAAGGTAGACGGTATTGTTTGTTACCAACAGAGGCCCTGACAATTAACAAAGCTGAATCCCCGGTGTTTCCTGAACGCACCTACATGACGAAACAGGAGAGGTTCAACTAAACAGTGGTATCCGGCTAAGGCTAGCTAAAGTTCTCCAATTTAGGCCTGACCTAATGTAAAACAAGACTGGGTCTTGACGTTAGCCGAGGTAATGTTTGTCTGTCATAATGGCAACGTGCACATTACATTTAAACACAGCTAAAAACTGGTACAAATTGGAGTTTTGTGGAAGTAAAAAGACAACTAGTAAGGTTACCGCACCTCTTCGCTTTTCACAACTTCTTTGAACTCCCGCCGGATCCTTTGGGTCGCGATGTTCGCCATGGTTGTGTCTGCGGAGCCGCTGCTGTCTCGAAGCTACACCCGGGGCCTCTCTCCCTCTGTTGTCTGTGTGTGGAGACTGGCTGCTAGCTGGGTGCCGTTCACGAATACGAAGCTCTCCTTTCACTTTCACTGTCGGTTGCTTCTTTTCACTTTAGGCAGCTCACCGTTGCAGTCTCCAACCTGCCAGCTAACAACGTCCAGAACAACACACATTTACACACACAGTGCAGCTAAATGGAGCAGGAACTGGAACTTTCATTAATGGCCACTACTAGTAATGAGCGTGGGTTTATATTGTTTTGACACTTGCCTTCAGGACATTTCTCATCATGTGCTGAACACGTCTGATTTACTAGTACTGCATTTCAGCCGCAATATTTTACAGTAGATATGTATGGGAATTGTATTTAATTAAAAATTGTACCAAAAAATATCCTTAGGGGAAGTTAATGTTTTTCAAATGACTGTTGAAGTAGTTCAAGTGATACTGTGAAACTTTTTCAGTGTCAACACTTCAAGCTGCTTTCATCATTATATTTCAATTTATAATTAACCTCATTTTACCACTTACTGTCAACAACTACAACTTTTTATATTAAATTAGACAGTTTAATTAATAATGAGTGTATCATGTTTAGGCTAATTAGGCCATTTGCTGATTTCAGAAAGGTTCCTACATTTTACACCTTAACTGTCAATTTTTAATATGGTTGTATTACGCTTAAGAAAATTTGGTCTGCTTCCATTTTTCTATTTTGTTTTAGGAGAAAGCAAACCTGATTAAATTTGTGTTGTTTGTGTTAACCTTATAATAAATTCACTGTTGAAAATGTGTACGTTCATTCAAATACTGTAGGCCTATGTCCCTATTGAGGAATATATATATAGTTTTACAAGTATTTAGGTTAGTTGTATATTTATACCATGTATTTTTATACAGAGCAATGTAATTGTAATGTTAGGAGGAAAATTTAATTTGTAGGTAAGATTAAACTAGTAAAATGTAACACTAGCTGTTTAAGTACATCCCCTCTGTAAAGATGTAAGAGTGTATAGTAGCATACAATATTTAAAAATGTAGTAATTGTAGTAAGATGTACTAGAGTACAGATACTTTTACATCTACTCTCATATTTTATTACATTATTGGACAGATGTTGAGGATCGGCTCTCTGCCTCTGTTTTGATGACGGCTGTCCGCACTGTTTGTTTACTATCAAGACGTTTCAGCCGTGCTGCTCTCCAATTGGATTAGAGACCCGCTTATCAAAGCTTCTGACCAATAGGACATAGAGAATGTTGCTCGTGGAGGTGTAGTTCCTCAAATGCCCGGATGTTAGTCATGAAGACTAGCTGGTTGGCTCACGTGCATCAGACAAAACACAGACGGTTGGTTGACATGTCTGCAGTTAGAGGGTTTCTGTGGTGAAGAGCAGAGTGGCCGCAACAGGGAACGACAGGCCCTTTAACAGAATAAGACGGTTTTCTGGACATTTACAGACCTCGAGTAAGTCTCAGTCCGCTTCTCTTTCACATCTGTCGCCAATGTTTAAATTAACGCTCGGACAAACTACTGCTTTGAGTTGTCTCTTTGGTGGTTGGCTGTGTTAGCAATATGCTAGTCTGACATTTGGTATTATTATGATTTCGTCTGCAATGCTAGGTGGAAAGAAAACACAAAGGTTTGTTGTCGTATCAAATGACTGTTTATCAGATGGGACCGATGAGACGATGGCTCCTGAGCTTAAGGCCCCTTGTGTATTTACAGAGGATTATGGTGTGCCACTTTTACCCATCCTTCGTAATTAACTTTTGCCGACTACTGTTGATTAAAAACTGTCGTCTGGTGGGAGCATAAGCTGCAGGTTCACACTGGTACACATAACAAAAGACAACAGGACACTTCACAGAATGTTAAAGAAACTACATTGCAGAAAGAGTTGTTTTTCTTGAAGCACCCACTAAAAATAATCGTACTTAAATTTTACACAACTGTAATCTAAATCAGATAAATATCATATTTTAATGCACGTTTGGGATAAGTAGTTGCAGAATACTGCTGATGGACTTTGATCAAGAGAGAATCAACATTATACTTCCCCATTATGATAGAGCTTTTTGTCTGCTGTAAAATTACATGTAGATACCTGATCAAGTGCAGGTGACTATTGTGGTGTAAAATAGAGTACGTATGTTTGGGTGGGTACCATCCGAGTACTGATGCTTCCTTTCACCATCCAAAGACATGCACTAATAGGTTAGTTGGATAATCTAAATTGCCATTTGTGTGAATGTGAGTGATTGGTTGTTCGTCTCTATTAAATGTCAGCCCTGCGATGAATTGATGACACATCCAGGGTGAACCCCGCCTTCGCCAGAAATGTAACTGGGATATGCTCCAGCAATGCAGCCACGACCCTCTCCAGGATAAAGCGGTTCAGAAGATGAGAAGAGGAATGAATGAAATAATAACAACAACAATAATAATAAACCAAGCTTTACAGACATTTTTTTCCTCCATTACGTACTACTTCAGCTGTTGTTTGAAAGTGGAGATTACATAGGTAGGAAAATCTGACTTGGGTGTTTTATTTCGTTGACTGACATTTGAAAAAGGAATGAAAAAAAAATCTCCAGAATAGCCACAGCAAAACCATCTCAAGGTACATGAAGAGTTGACAATACCTGCCACAGACAAATTATACTGCTTTAATGGCTGCTTATTGAGCTTTTCTTGTGCATGATCTTTGTAGAAACCTAAAAACAACAAAAACATTGAAAAGAAACATTAATTAACATGAACAAAAGAGCAAGGTAATGGATAATATAAATAAATGGCAATAAATAAAAATTAGAAACCATGTAGAAATAACAAATCAACACTGGGCATCTTGCCATTTTTATATAATAATAATAATAGCACTAATAGTAGTAGCAGTGGGTAGCACCATGGTGCAGTGGATAGCACTGTTGTCTCACAGCATCCATCGTTCATGGAAATCTTCACTCCATAAGGTTCCTCTTTAGGTAGAGCCGAAGCATGTGTGAATGGAAGAGCTAGATTACAGCAATTACATAACACGATATCAACAATGATGAGATTTATTTACCTTGAACTGTTAAGGTGGATTTTAAGATATTTCACTACACAATGCCATGTAACTCAATATCTCAGATGTAATGGAAGGCTTTTCCCCTCTTGCATTTGCAGTCTACATTACATTGCCCTCACATTGCCC
>JAPSES010000104.1:8508169-8520669 GCA_029822895.1 Maxillicosta whitleyi
GTTTTTTTTGTTCAGGGTTTAATGTGTTGGCTGTGATATAATAGTTATCTAAGCAACAAGCATGTTTTTTCAGTGTATTATCTTTTAAATGTTATCATGCATCAGTAACAAGTTGTTTACTTGCACATTCCAAAGTTGCATGATGATAAAATGCAGTACAGTAGATACTTTGAATAGTAATCTGCACCTCATACAGTTCAACTTCAGATTGTCTGAATAAAATTGTCTTTCTCTCCTACCACTCTTCTGCACCACGCTCAGTAGCGTTACCTACGAAGCTATCCAACTATTGACATAAATGGTTGTAATTATTACCTAATAATCTAGGTGCTGACATATGTATTAATATATAGTGGTGGCAGATTATTTTGTCTTAGTCATTTTCAGCTTGTGAGCTACTTGTATAGACAACCCTGCTGTACAGTCCAGAATTCTAGGATCTGTTTAGAATAAAACATGGTTTAGATGAGTGGAGCATTGATATTAATGTACTGAGATACAAGATGGAGTCATAGAATGTGTTATGACATGGCATCTGACAATCCCTTGTAGCCAATTTGGGTATGTCTTTGAGTCATCTTGTGCTTCATAGATTATTTTGTTTATCAGGAGATGAAAGTGAATAACAGAAACAGTAGAGGGTTGTTTTAAGATGAGGGATTGTCTGATGTTTTGCTTACAACACCAGTAAAATGGTCTCAAAATCATCTTAATGGTTGCACTGTCTGTATTTATTTACACAAACATTAATATTTTTGGATGATTATATCTGATGGCCATGGCTCAGGAGGTAGAGCAGATCACCCAATAACTGCAGGGTTGGCCGTTCAAATTCCAAACACTTCACCCACCTTACCTCCAATGTTACTCAGACTGATGTATAAATGTTTAGTGGTGGTCAGAGGGGCCATTTGGTAGTCATGCTTCTATCAGCCTGCCACAGGGCAGCTGCAGCTACAAACATAGTTTACCACCACCAGAACATAGAGTAAATGAATAATGGAAAGGGCTTTAGGGGCATTGAAAAGCACTAGCACTTTATTTTCCTATGATTGCAAGGTGAAAAAACAAATGCACATTCAGGAGTTTCCTTTAAAATGATCCATCTATTAATAAATTATTAGAATACTACAGCTGTTTTCTGTCTGAGCAATTTATACTGTACATGCTATAAAAACAAAGTTACTGCAACAGCTGTAACCATTGACTGTGAGTACACTCAAAATTATTTTATACCATCAACACAAAAATCTGGATTATATGTGGCAAGATAATAGTCTCAGATGACTATCCCTAACCAAAGCAGTCTCCTCCCCCTCATCTGTGTGTGTCCCTGAGAAATTACAATAGAGCAGAGCATTAGGTTTCCTTCACTTGTTCATCTATGTCCTAGTTACATCCAGTACTTTTGGTTGGTTCTCAGGTGAACACCATCCAGTGAGAAATGGCAGAAGGAGGTTTTGATCCTTGTGAGTGCGTCTGCAACCATGAGTATGCTATGAGACGTCTCCTCAATCTGGTGAGTAATGGAAGGAGAGGCTCTTTCTGGCACTTGAATTCCTGGTGGCAGACTTCATTTGGAAAGTTAAAGTGGTGGTATAGGTCAAAGGGAAATTAAGTATTCCTAGTTTACAGCGTTAACTAAAAATAGCTTTTGCTCAGGATGAGAGACAGCAGCAAGAGATTAACATTAGAATCAACTTGATGTTTAATGAAAGCCTGTAGAGGAAATGAAATGCTGGCAACATCCTGGTTCCTGCTCAGTGTTTACCTTGAACTGGTTCTGCCACGCAAGATGTTCACTTTTTGTTACAGTATGTGATGTTTGCACATCTGAATTCTTTCTATCTTGTCTCAACATCATAAAAGATGCTGTCACTGTTCTTGAAATAAGCTGTTTCTAATAATAAATTTTTAGTTAAGTTATTTTAATTTCCAGTTATTTCCTCATTGATTATTTGCGTCCAGGTGGAACTTGCATGGCAGGCTACAGTTGGTTGGAAGCATGAAAGCCACCCTTGGGGCATACTGATTTGCTCGAGGCAGGAAGGGGTGTTGCCCAAATAACTAAAGAATTTGCTTAGCATTTGCACAGACTATTATTCAATGAAGCAGGCAGTGCTCAGATGAGCTCTTTGCACCATTTCTAAACAAGAACACGCCTGTGGTAACAGTATGCTGGGAGCGAGTCATGCATGTGTATCAAGTATAACAAGAAAGTATAAGACCTTTTATGGAACCAACCAAATTACTTAGGCATTAATGTAAATTAAAAACATGATGCTTAATTATATTTAGCTTTTTTCTTTTGTTCAGACAAGGTATAGATTTTGTTACCTACTTGACAAAACAAACAAAATGAATGTCATGATGTTTTATTCCAGTACCTAAGACGTAAACTTGTGTGTTTATATGTTGTTATTTTTTTTATTTATTTTTTTTTAAGTGTTTTTGATACAACAGACTGGTTTGGGTGGTACTAAGTATTGAAACATAAAAATAAAGGATTGACACAGACAGCAAGTTAAAGCATGTTTGTTTAACAGGCTTTATATTTGTGTTATGAAACTGCTAACTTGCTGAAGAGTTTTTGATCAGTTGGAAACTTGGTTTTGGGGGGGGGGGGGGTACAGTTGAAAAACTGGTATCGAAGCAGAGGCATCTCTGTTGTTACTTGTGTTGTATTTCAATCAGAGTGTTGTATCAATACTGTATTTAGAGTTTTCTTGTTGTACAGTACCTCTGTCTGTTGAAATGCTTTGTAGAACACAGATTAAATAAATCATTTAACAAAATGTGAAATAATAATAGATTTTTCCCCTGTCTGACTTTTTTTCTTTTTATCTCTGCTTTGTTTTAGCTCAGGCAATCTCAGTCCTACTGCACAGACACAGAGTGCCCTCAGGAATGTATGTATGACCACTTCATAATGTGTTTCACACTGTGCCTCTTGCTTTGTTGTTTTTTTTATTATGTCACAGCATATTGAAGCCGTTTTGCTGTGCTCAAACATTTCTTACAATTGTTAAATATTAATATATTGGAAATCCTCCAACATGTTTGTTTTCAGTGCCAGGTCCCAGCGGGTCTGTTGGGGGAGGAGGTGACCTGACCCTCCCCATGGTTCTGATGGGGTGGGTAGTGCTGGCTTTGCTCCTGTTCCTGCTGCGCCCATCCAGTCTCAGGGGTCCCCGTCCCACAGATAAACCCACTGGACCCCACAATGTTAGTACTGATTATACAAACATGTCCTGTGATTGCTTTATACCGCCTACTGATGTGACATCAATATTTGTGAAAACAAGCAATTTCCCTCAAGTTAGAAAACAAAAACTAGATGTTTATTCAATGATAATTATGTATTCAGCTCTAAAATTAACTGAAGTAAATTGTTCAAGTGTTTTGAAGGAGGCATATTTTACTGTTTGTATCTGATTCTAAATGACTGTCAGATTTTCAGAGTATTATCATGCTCCTAATAGCTTTATTTACCTTCTTGCCTTGGTTTTCAGAGTGGTCGCAGAGAGCCCCCACCACCACCAGTGGACTAGCAGTGGAGGCAAAGAGGCAACACTCATCCACATGCTCTGAATGGAGCTGCACAGTTAGCTATATACTGTGACGAGGACAGCACCATCTTCCTGTCAGCCTTCATTCAAATTTCTTTTATTTCTTCTTTTTAGTACCAATGTGTTGAGGTTAAATCAATGATTCTTTGTACTAGAGTCCAACTGATGCAGGAGTTTTGAGACTTATCCAAATTTGAATTTTTTTTGTCTATTTACGTTTTTTATGTAGACACAAATTTTATGAACAAAAAACTTACATGCATGGAGCATAAATGACATACAAAGTCAATTTTATTTAATTTGTCTGTAAAATGTCACTTTCGTTCTAGCATATGCATTCACAGAATGTTTTTGTTAAACCTTTAAAGCAAACTGACCAACAGTACTGGTGTGTTAATGTATCAGTTGGGCTCTAAGTGTTACATTGCCAAGTCTTTAAGGTGTGGCATTGTTCTGAGTCAGTCGCTGATTCCAGCCCTGCTGCTGACTGTTGTGCACAAACTTAGACCTGAACTCAAAATGAAGGAATGTGTCAGGAGGGCCAAAGGAGGAGGGGGAAGCAAGACAAGAATTTGCTTTTGGGCTGCTGGAGTTAATGTTCAGTGCTCGTTGACTAATGAAGGGTGGTGGGTTCTTCAGACTCTAAAACATTCCACTCTTTTCCACATTCAGCTCTATAAACGGTGCCAGTAAGGATTTCCTTTCACATTTAAGTTCACTTTTAAACCAGAATGAAGAAATCCAATAAATGTATAACTCATACTGTGTATTAATTTTGATTGTTATATCACAGTATGTTGAATTTAATGCAGTGAGGTAATAATTTGTTTGCATGTAAACCTCATTTAGATCATAACACAAGGTCTATTTATATGAACTGAATTTGTCATGTCAGAAGTCATGAAGTCCCAAATAATTGGGACAGCAATATATTTTGAACAAGTAACAAGTCTGTCCAAAACAAATGTGAACATAACATTGGAACAAAATACTGGGAACAGGTCTTAGTCTGTTATCTATGAGAGTTCTTAGAGAACCTTGGTCATAATCACAGTTATGTCCTCACTATGTTCCCAAATAGTGATTAAATAAAGGCAGGTCTGATATCCTTAGTAATTTTAAGATAAACCACCAAAAAAAAACCCTACATTTTAATCAGATTAGAAGAATTCCATGTAATGTGTATGTTTTGTGGTTTAAAAAACAAAATGATGATATTCTAAAGAACCTAGGTTATAATGGCTTGAAAATGACATTTTACTAGCACTTTTGTTGTGGTTTAATTTAAGGGTATGTTGTAATGACTCATTTGTCTAAATGAGGGTTTGTTCGTTCTGTTCATTTTGAATCATAGCAGTCAATGGTTAATGGGTTCAACCCAAACTCTAAACTTCACATTTTAATCAAATATGTAAAACCAGCAAAGATGTAGGAAAAAATGCAGACTAGAATATTTCAAAGTGCCAATGGGAATTTAAGTGTTAGTGCTGATTTGGAGAATAATTTTAGTGAAGAATTGAGCATTTGTGGTGATTTCGTAGGGGTTTTGGTTGGGGTGGGGGGGGAATGATGATCCACAATTTATATTTTGCCATAAATGGTTGTTGTGATAGTTTACACATAGGTTTTTTTTTTCTTTTTTTCTTACAGTTGTTCATTATGCATTATTCATGTTTTTACTTGATTCCAGAACTGGATAATTCTCTAATGGTTTGTCAGTTAGGAATTGCAGCCTGAACAGCTGCCTGTGGGGCAGTAATGCTGACTTAAAATTATCTTTTAAACAGATCTTTACAGCAATGCTGTTGTGTATTAAATGCATTACATGACACAGCAGTTTCCTGTTTTCTAGCCACTTACTGTGAACATGTTTGCTTCCTAGAACTATAATGGAAACAGTTATTTTAGTCTACCTGATTAATCTGATTTTATAATTTCCACTTTAAACACATCACGTACAATTATAATACATTAATTGTAGATTAGATGTGTTAACTGGCTGGCTGATCTTCAGTTTTATATCACTAAATGGTCTCTAAAATTATCTCTATATTGTCGTAGATTTGTTTGGGAGAAAATTAAATTCAGACTTGAGTGTACTAAATTAATGGGAAACAACTCTGACTTGTAATGAACAATAGAACATCTGGTACCATGGGGGAACTCAAGTTATACTGTTACTGTCTTAGAGAAAAAGGGCTTTAACTATGCACTTTTCCTGTAACAAAACAAGAAATAAAAAAATAATTCATTAAGTCAGTCTGTCTGGTTGTAATTTGTTGAGAAAATGTGGATTCATAGACCTATACTGTAGCAATATCTAAAATAATAATAATAATAATAATGCTTTCTGTGATTGTATGATGTGTGTGTGATGAGAAGAGGAATGAATGAAATAATAACAACAATAATAATAATAAACCAAGCTTTTCAGACATTTTTTCCTCCATTACGTACTACTTCAGCAGCTGTTTGAAAGTGGAGATTACATAGGTAGGAAAATCAATAAATAAATAATAAATAACAATAAATTTATTGTTTTTTTTTATTGGAGATGCACAGAGAGATAAATATTTAGGGTGGGAAAAGAAAAATCTTGTATAAAAGGCCTAAATTAGTGCATGATAATTCAACTAAATGCTAGAGGGTTTATTGCGCAAAATCTCAGAAAATGGGGGGAGGGGTTATTAATATTGATATATATATTTTTTAAAAAATACACTACATATATCATTATACGGTACGAAGCGCAGTTTTGTTTTGTTTTTTTTGTTTTTTTGCATGTCCCTTCACGGGCTCCGTACCGGTTTGAGGTCTGTAGTGTCCTTTTTTTTGTTTTCCAAATCCAATGAGCATGCGCATTATCGAAACCGGAAATGTCTTTTGCGTTTCCCTGGGTTACCGTCAACAATTGGTTTCAGCATGATATTTACTGGAACCTTAAAAATAGTAATGACATGTATTTTGGGCCATATAATTGTCATGTGGTAATTATTATATAATTATCTAAATTAAGCCATCATTGCAATGTATGAAACTACGTAAAGAGGTTCTAGTTACAGTTACTGAAGTTAGCGCACACAAGCTAGCATGCTAATGTTATCCATAAGAAACTGTTTGCAACTTTCATAATGACAAATCGGGGTTTTAGGACACTTGCTTACACGAAGAGCCCGAAAACTTCGAAAAGAACAACATTTCAGGTAAAAGCTTTAAGGCCACAATACCCGATATAAAATGAGAATTGAGCCATATTGGTTTGTCGCATTATCTAGTGTTATGAATGTTAATCTCGCATTAATTCACTTTAGGATGAACTTGAGGCTGCTGTCTCTGCAAGGGCAAGCAAAACAAAAACGGAGCAATACTCATACTCAGATGATTTCAATGATGACGAGGATGGTAAGTTGACGGAAACTGAAATATTTGGTACAGCCGAAATATGCACATGGCAAGTTTTATTGTTACCACCGTATGTCTAACTATAACGTCCAGGTTTATTGTTTTGACAGCTAGATGATTCCTCTCTCCTAGACATCAAAAATGCATCTTGATGTGTTACATTTTTTATTTTTTGTCTAGGCTGTTCTTAACTCCCAAATCTGCTTTATAGAAGCTTGCCCTGAGCCCCTTTTATTTTTAATGTGAGTCTGTTCTGTAGCACTGTAGAAAAATGAATGAGCTATTGTTGAATTCCAGTTATCGCCCTGGCTAATTAGGGTTCCTTTGGTGATTCAACACTGCAAAAGTTTTCCAAATTCAATTTTACAGGCCTGAAATAGTCATGAAATTAAGTAACAATCATCTACAGTTTTTGTAGTGCCATGGAATTATATTAAAATGATAAATATAGATGGAAAGTTTGTCAGATTTACACAAAGATGCTAAAGGTGAAATTGATAAATGAAAGAATGGATTTCAGGCTCTCTCCTAGACTGGTGGAGGGTACAGGTACTATGACGTTCAATTCATTAATGAATTAATCATTTGTTAAAAATACATATTTCCAATTCCAAATAACAAGTGACCCCCCAATTTTATAAAGCTTATTTCCAGAAAAAAATAAAATAAAATGCTGCCAACCAGTGACCTTTCTGTGTTGAGTTTGCATGCTCTCCCTGTGTTTGCATGGGCTCTCTCTGGTTAGTCCGGCTTCCTTCACCATCCAAAGACATGCACTGTCTTAATTGGTCAATGTAAAATTGCCCAAAAGTGTTCATGTGAGAGTAATTGGTTGTTCGTCTCTATATTGTCGACCCTGCAATGAACTGGTGACTCGTCCAGGGTGTACTCCACCTTTGCCCACAGGTAGCTGGGAAAGGCTCCACCCCCCGACCCTAGTGAGGATAAAGCAGGTTCAGAAGATGAATAAATGAATGAAAAAATACTGTCTATTTGGCTTAGTATAATTTTTTTTTCTCAGCTGTTATAGTTCTTCAGTGTGGGGGCATCTGAAATTAGAGAAAACCTTGAAAGTGGTGTTTGAACCACAATAGTTAAATGTTTGTTTTATGCTATAATGTAAAATTAATTATATAATTGGGACTTGTAAACTTATGCAAATGTATTGAAATTGTGTCTGTAAAAATCCTATATTCACTTTATTCTAATCTTTTGTTCCACAGATTTTTTGAATGAACTCCTCAAATCAAGGAAGAAGAGGGTTGATACATATAAGACTGGGAGGAGCAAAGCCAAAATTAACAACTTTGATCTTTCAGAGGATGAAGGCACACCTGCCAGACCAAAAAAAGTTTCCTTCCTTAAAACCAAAAGAAATAGCTCTCCTCTGGAAGACACCACAGCATCGGAGCATTATGAAAATGAACCTCCTGATTCTTCCATTGGTGGACGCAGTAATTTTAGTAGCTCATTTTCCACACAACCCTCTACAAATGTCAATGAAGATGACTTACCACATAAACAGTCTGATAATGAATCTACCAGTCCTCAAATTATAAGGGAGAGCTCAAGCAAATCTCTGTCATACCAGACTTCAGAGGACATGCCCCTCCCTTTACCATCTGAGAGCAGTGTGTTAGAAACCCCAGACCCAGTGGTTTCAGATCGTAATGGGGAGAGAAACCAGACTCCAGAGTTATCAGCGGGTGACCTCAAATCTGCTATATCTTCAGCAGGTCTATTTACTCTCTTTTCAGTAACGAAAAACACTTTACATGCACATGGAATATACTTCTGAAGTTTAAACACAGGCAGATTTCTGAATAAACATTTCCTGAAACTGTTTTTATTCAGATAGTGTTACCGAAAAGGGACCACCCAGACCCAAACCCAGGCAGAAGACGCTGGGATTGAACCTTCACACGACAGAAAATCAGGCTGAATCTCAGGACCTCAGCAGGCCTCAGACCTCCTCCACAGCTATTCCTCTTTCCTCTGATGCACTAGATGAGGATACCACAAGGAGCTGCAGCCCACCCGTGTGTCTCAGTCTTTATTTTTGCTCAATATTTAATGTTTCAAGAGAGAAATTAAGATTTTCATATAGAGATACATACTGTTTTGTGTTATTTTTTACTGCAGTGCATAGAGGGAGACCATGCAGCTTTACGCAGCCTCAGCAAGTCCTCTTCAGGAAAGAGTGAGCAGTCGCAGCTCCTCACAAAGTCCACATTTGGTTCTGAATCCAGAGGTAATACTTAACATATTCAGTGGCATCGTTGTGTATTTTGACTTGGGTTGTTGCTCTTTTCTCCCTTATTTTCTCATGATATTTAAATCATTTTAGATGGCTTTATTTCTGATGACAGCAAAGAGCATGAAGGAAAATATTTGACTTCACTTGAAGATTTTAATGTAAGCCATTCGTCATGAAAAGTAACAAGGATACTCTTACAGTACTCTCATTGTAGATATACTTGTCCTCTGGTAACTGTGTTTATTGCTCCTCATCAGAAAGACTCAGGAGATCACTTCAATCATTCTGACACTCAGCTCTCTCAGACCTCTGAAAAATCACATGTAATTCAGTGAGTAACACTATCACAATTCTCCTAATAGATATTTAAACCTTTATAAACAAAAAAAAAAATTACAATTTAATTGATAATTTTTTGTTTTATACTAACCAGGACATCAAGATCTCACAGTAAGACTTCACAGAGACCCCAGAGTGTGTGCTCCAGGAAAGTAGAATCTAAATATTTAGGAAGCCTCAAAATTCTTGATGTTTCACAGCAAGATTCTCAGCCCCAAGGACCCAATTCACTGAGAGCTGCTGTTTATCAGGTCAGTGTCATTGTCATTTAATGTTCGTGCTGGACGAAATGTATGTATATTGTAGATTATACAAGAAATGATTATACAAGAAAGTCTAGTAAGGACAATCCCTTGTCAACAAATGTTTATCAAAAAGCTCAATAACTTCAGCGCTTCTGAATAAGTCAACTTTAGTCTGTCAGCAACCTCCTCGTTTTAGTAGTAGGTGTCAGAATATAACATATATAGATGCGTATAGGTATGTAATCCCTGTCTTGTCATTCAATTTGATACAACAGGAATGGTTAAAAAAGAAAAGGGAAAAGTCAAGAGAAAACATGCAACTGAAGAAGAAAGAAGACATCATAAAGGAAAACAAGAAAAGGGTAAGTAATTGTATATTATTACAGGGACCCTAAAGCTGTTTTTTTTAAAAATTATCAGTAGTAATTATTTTGTTGGAACAAAATATGTTGTGTGCAGAAGATAACGGACCCCAGGAAGAGTAGCAACCACTGCAGTGGAAGCTAATGGGGTCCATATAAACAATAATAACTTGTTTCCACCAGATAATTAGAGATAATCCTCAATTACAAGATGCAAACTGTTGCTTTAGAAAAAGAACAAAAAACACTGGACTATGTTTCATACACAAAACAGGAACAAAATGCTAAAAAGGAAGATGCTGTTGCATCATATGAGGCCTGGAAAGAAAAGAAAGCAGAATGCCTCAAAGCAAAAGCCAAAGAAAAGCAAGACCAGACAAGAAAAGAGCAAAAAGCAATCGAAGAGAAAGAAGAAAAAAAACAATCTGCTAAACAGGTAAGTCTTTGTTGCACTGTGCATAAATCCTAGTGACATGACGAGTCTGTATGTTTAAACTCTTAATTATTACAGGTGTTTGAAAAGTGGAAACATGAGCATGACCTTCTTCTCAAAGAAAAGTACAGAAAAAACAGAGAAACTGAAAATAAACAAAATCTACAAAAGCAAGAAGAGGAGGAAGAGAGGAAAAGGACCAGCAAATCGGCCTTTTCTGACTGGTGAGTGAAGCTCAGACTTGTGTACTCACTGTCTGTTGGTTTATTTAAAGGCCGATGTAACTGTCTGTGTTACATCTGTGTATATACTGTCCGCTTACTGCGGTTGTTAACAGCACTTTAATAAACATCTACTCCCTTTTAATTGAAACATCTGTATTTTGCTTTGGTGTTATGAGCAACTCAGCATTGATTTTTGTGCCCTATTTCTCCATCCCATTGAGTGGAAAACATCGCCCACTAGATGGCGGCCAAACCACTAGATATTAAGCCACGTTTAATCATAAATTACCACAAGTGGAAAAATATTTCTAAAACATGTTTACTGATAAAGGTGTGAGAAGAAGAAAGATATTCTCCATAACCAAGCCACTGTGCTGCGTAAACAACTCCAAACTAAAGCTGAAGAGGAAGAGTACATGAGAGAAGAGAGAGATAAGATGGCTTTGGAGATGTATGAAAGTTGGCTGGTAAGTAGATTTATTTACGGTGCTCATGTTAATACCATCTGGAACTTGTTTATTTGTCTTAAAAGGTTTCACATTGTGGACTATTACTTCAAATCTGTCAGTGATGGAAAAAAAAAACTTTATATTTTTCTCATCCTTTTTATGTAGGCAAGGAAAGATCTAGAAAAGAAAAGACAGAAAGAAGAAAGATATATACAGGCAATACTCCGAGACAGCCCTCCTCCACCGTGGAGCCCTCCAAATAAAACTATACCACAAGGAAAATAACACACTACTGTGTTTTTCACTCTGAAGTGGGATTTGATATTGACAAAGGCTGCATTTTTGTTAGATTTAAAACTAACCAGCAGTTGTATTTTAAGATTATATTTTCTGTGCATTTTTTTATTATTAATAAGAAAGCTGTAAAGTTGTTTGTACAAATCCTTTTATTATATGTACTGAGCTGTTTGTCTGTTTTTTTTACCATGTTGTGGCACTTAATTTAAAGCTTGAATAAATAGTTCTTTGTCTGATTTCCCTGTCTGCTGTTGCTTATCATCAAGTTTTATTCCACAAAAACACATAGGAAATGTTGTGTTGAGCATTCATATGTTATCTGTTAGATTTATTTATTGACTATATACACTTGACATTTCTCACATCTTATGTTTACTGCGAGCTTGATTTGTGAATTTAACCCATAAAGACCCGGTGCTACTTTTGCAGCAGTTCCCAGGTGACATTTTATGTCATTTTAACCTTTAAATTATCACCATTTATTACAATATTATCCTCTGTAGTTTGCATTTTTCACTGTAAACCATGTGTTGCCCTGTATTTCATATGTTTTTGTTTAATTTAGGTGTTCATGAAAACTCAGAGTTTATTCAAGGGTTATTATATCAGAACAGAGAAAACTGACAGTTATTAAACAGTTTAGGTCAGTAGATGCTTTTGGTCACCAGTGGAAGTTTTGGTCTTTATGGGTTAAACGTTTTTAGTCGAAAACATGAATGTAAAAAGAAGGCATTAAATTACCTTTTTCTACCTCAGAACAAAAGACACTGAATACATGTTTCTACAGGTTCTTTACAACCTGAGCACTGAAACCATGTTCTAATGTGGTGCTGCTGGAATTTCTTTATGGCCTTGTTCTTTAGAAGGACAGGGTCACGGAGCAGAATAACTCATGCCAGTTTCTCCACAGAGCCTGCAAAGTA
>JAPSES010000104.1:8524416-8541315 GCA_029822895.1 Maxillicosta whitleyi
TTATTTTATTAATAGTGTAAATCTATATATTTTATGAATAGTGTAAATCTATCTCTCTCTCTCTCTCTCTCTCTCTCTATATATATATATATATATATAAACAAATGCTTCATCATTTTGTGTGATTTTAATATCATTGTCACTGATTATTAGCATTTTATACATTTTAGATAAATGTCCTTTGCTCTAAGGTGTTTAATAGAGCTCTACCTCCAGTAATTTTTAACCATGTGTGTGTGTGTGTGTGTGTGTGTGTGTGTGTAAAACACTCTCCGACAGTTTTTTTTTTTTTTTTTTTTTTTTTTGCAGTGTCAGCCTTTCAGAATAAAATCCTGACATTGATTTGACGTACACGGTATAAATTCAGTACTTGTATATTTTGATAAGTATACTGAAAAATGCCTGAAATAAAGTAACATAATCCACTGAGAGATTTATATCTATGTAATGTCCTGTCTTTGTAGGAGCTGGTAATGTTAGTGATTTTATTCTGAAATGCACACCGGAAGTCGCCCTGGGTTTATTTTTTTACGTGAGGTCCCTTACTACCCTGAGAAGACGTGCCTGTTCAGTTCACTTCAGTGAGTGCAGAGGGAGACTGGTGTTAAAGAAAAAGTTATGAGAGAAACGCCGATGGTTTGAGTCAAACAGTGTCCTGCTCGGATTTGAAGAGGTTTTGCGTCTGTGACGGAACACTTACTCGGATTTGGTGCTCCAACGGGACACATTTCTGAAGAGGCTAACATAATCTGCGCATTGCTGAAGTTTTACTGACTGTCGAGTTGGCAACGGTAATGTAACGTTAGCTAATAAATGCTAAGCGCTAGTTAGCCGCTGCAGATGCCCATTCATTTGCTCTTAGTTCACATCTCTCTTTTTCAGTATTTCTAAGCTGTAGTTGTACTAGCTAGCGGTAAAGTATAGCTCAGTTAATCTGTAATACTTTATAAAGGGTGACACTTGTACCTTAGCACAGCAGAGGTAAAGTAGGTGGTAGGTATCTGTGATAAAGGGCCATTTCATCCCTGCCAGACGTGGCTGAGCTCGAATGAAAGGCTCTTTATTTTCTACCAGGCTGTAAAGGTGCGACTGGTACTGAAGGGAGATAATAAGGTTGTGGTAGTTAAGTAAATGTTGGATGGATAGAAGAGAAAAAAAATGTTACTACAACGAAACTACTAGTTTTTGTGCAATGTAAGAGAAACAATCAATGGATGTTTTAAACACAATAATGTTATTCTTTATACTTAGAGTCATCACGTTTAAATCAGTGAAGTAGTACAGAAGCTATAAGGTGTGTCTTATACTCTACACTTTGACAGTGTAACATTACTATTGCTGATGGTTGATTTACATTTTTTTTTGTCTTTTCATTTTCAGATGTTTCAGATAAAGAGGATCTGTTGTATTGGTGCTGGGTATGTGGGTGGCCCAACCTGTAGTGTGATCGCTGAGATGTGTCCAGAGATCACTGTGACTGTTGTGGATGTTAATGAGTCTCGAATTAAAGCCTGGAACTCAGACACTCTACCCATATATGAGGTATTGTATTATGGAATAAAGAAACTAAACCAAATGTGTTGTAGCCCAGAATGTAGTAAAAGTTTAACAGGATGCTGAAGTACCCTCCCTGTAATCTTATCTCACTTTTGGGAAGTCTGGCATATTTCATTAGTTGTACTTCTGCTCTTGAAATGGTAGGTGTAACCAGGCAACCACGTCATCATGGAGCCAATAATTTCTAAATTAGTTCCAGATTTCTTGGTGTCGCAACTTTCCTGCGTCATCTACAGCCACAAGTATTACATCGTCATGAAGGATGAATTTAAGCAGCGGAACATGATCAGTCATCCTGAATCTAAGGTTTTAACTCTCTTTATTCTGTCTCATTACAGCCGGGTCTGAAGGAGGTGGTTGAGTCATGCAAAGGGAGGAATTTGTTTTTCTCTACAGACATAGACTCTGCCATTAGGGAAGCCGATCTTGTATTTATTTCTGTGAGTGCTACATGTTCCCTGCTAGATCAGCTATAGAAATATATCTAGATATTTACAACATTATTCAGTTAATATCAATGATTGTGTCCCTTCCACAGGTGAACACTCCAACTAAGACCTATGGAATGGGTAAAGGTCGGGCTGCTGACCTCAAGTTTATTGAAGCATGTGCTCGGCGAATTGTGGAAGTGTCCGATGGATACAAGATTGTTACAGAGAAGAGTACAGTCCCAGTTAGAGCTGCTGAGAGCATTAGACGGATATTTGATGCCAACACGAAGCCAAGCCTCAATCTACAAGTGTGTTACTTTTTTTGTATTTATAAAACACTCCATGAATTGCTTTATGATAGTTTATAAATTATCTATGTGGTTCAGGTGCTGTCCAACCCAGAGTTCCTCGCAGAGGGAACAGCAGTACGGGATCTGAAGGAACCAGACCGTGTCCTGATTGGTGGAGATGAGACTGCTGAGGGTCAAAGGGCAATAAGAGCACTCTGTGCAGTGTATGAACACTGGGTTCCCAAAGCACGGATCATCACCACCAACACATGGTCCTCTGAGCTGTCCAAACTGGTCAGTTTTGTTGCAACCACTATTTTTGCTGTTGTCATTGTTTCATAAATTAAGGTTTTGCTTTTTGTGGTGTGTGTTGACAGGCAGCCAATGCTTTCCTGGCACAGCGAATCAGCAGCATCAACAGTATCAGTGCTTTGTGTGAAGCCACTGGAGCTGATGTGGAGGAGGTAGCCAAGGCAATTGGCATGGACCAGAGGATAGGCAGCAAGTTCCTCAAGGCCAGCGTCGGTAAGAGACGCAGTAATCTGAAACAAAAATACGTAAAACTCACGTGAGTATTAGCTCTAACCTTTCCTCTGTTTCAACACTTTGCCCAGGTTTTGGTGGAAGCTGTTTCCAGAAGGATGTGCTGAATCTGGTTTACTTGTGTGAGGCACTTAATCTCCCTGAGGTAGCCTCTTACTGGCAGCAGGTGAGAACAGCACAACATACTTTTTAATATAATTCTTATCTTTCTGTGTTAACTTGGCTCTTAACATAACTTTTTTTTTTTTCGGATTTTTGTCAGGTGATTGATATGAATGAATACCAAAGGAGGAGGTTTGCATGTCGGATCATTGACTGCCTCTTCAACACAGTCACAGGCAAAAAGATCGCTCTTCTTGGATTCTCTTTCAAAAAAGACACAGGAGACACAAGGTCAGGCTGATTTCGATCAGTGCTTTTCATGTGTTCCCTTCTCACATCTGTGCAAGTGTTTGTGACCGCAACGATATTTATGTTTATAATAAACTTTGCTTTTGTTTAAATTAAGCTGTAGCCATTCACCATCTACACTCACTGCTGATTCCACTTTACTTTACACAAACTCCTGCCTGCATACTCTGTTGAACTCCACCTTGATCTGTGTGTATCTGTGTCTGTGTTCCAGAGAGTCATCTAGTATCTACATCTCAAAGTATCTGATGGATGAGGGAGCCAAGTTGTTCATCTATGACCCCAAAGTTCTCAAAGAGCAGATCATTCATGACCTCTCTCAGCCCAGCATTTCAGAGGACAACCCAGAAAGGGGTATGACTGTTTAGGTTAAAATATTATTGCACTATGTTTTTTCTATATTACAAATATAACATAATATAACATGTTCGGTCTGAAGATAATACATGTTAGAATTTGTAGCTCACTCAAATATTTTGCCCTATTTTGCAACAAATATCAGATGATTGGGATAAAATGCATTGAACCAGGTGTTTTAATGTCACATTTTTTCTGACAAACATAAAATGAGAATCCTTAAGTCCTTTGGCATTAAACGACATTACTCAACTATCTAAGACGCCACATATGGAGGTGGCTGGTTCTTACATGAGTTTGAAGGTTGTTTGACATTTTTGGATGCCAGTGAGATAGATACTTGAATCCTTGGCTTCTTTTCTAGTTTCTGAGCTGGTGACTGTGACCTCTGACCCCTATGAAGCGTGCCAGAGTGCACATGCATTAGTCATCTGCACTGAGTGGGACATGTTCAAGGTGACAATGGCTTTTTGTAATTATATTCAAAAAGATGAACAAAGAAATGAAATTTCTCAAATTAGAGCTTTACACCAAGCAGTCATGTCTGCCTTGTTCCAACACAGGAACTGGATTATGAGAAGATTTATAAGAAGATGCTGAAGCCGGCCTTTATATTCGACGGTCGCAGAGTGTTGGACCATCTCCACCCTCACCTCCAGAACATCGGCTTCCAGGTGAGCAGACTGAAAACACACTGCAGTATGATTTTTTTTGTTATGTGTGACTATTATTTTTTTCCTATATGCAGATTGAGACCATCGGTAAGAAAGTGACCACGACCAGAATCCCATACACCCCTGCAGCTGTATGTCCTCGCATCGGTGCCACTGAGCCTCCACCGAAGAAAGCCAAAGTCTAAAAGTCACCATCAGACACACAACATGCAAAGCATTCCTCTTTCAGCCTTATTTCTGCTGTTGACATCTTACCTTGTGCTGTCGGTACGCGCCTCACGATCAAAATGCCACATGGTGTTACTAATTACACCCCTTCGCAGGGACTGAGATGCATGGGTGAGAGGAGGATGTTTGTTGAGCCTTCAGTCCAAATGTGTATGAATGTGTTTTGACTTAATTGAAGTCCAGAAATCGATCATTCCACACAGGAACGGTTAACTTTATACATTTCATTCTTGGTTTTATCATTATAGATGGACATGTCAGATGCACACTTGCCTCTGTCCTTAATTTTTATAAGAAATGTATCAGTGGTGATTCACTTTCTTACAGTATTTACTATATAATCAAGTATTATGAAATCTTTTGAAATTTTATACTTTTATAAAAAAAAAAATATTTTTTATAAATCATCTCTTTGTTGTAATCAATGTCTTAGGAACTATTTACAAAAAGGGCCAATGCAATAAAATGTGACGCGTGTCCTGATTTTGTCTGTTTATTCCCTATATACTATATGTTGAATTCACTACAAGAGCACACCTTCAGTGGAAAAAATGTCCAGGTTGTTTCATACTGATCCACTCTAAAATGTAACAGGTTCATTTTTTAATCATGCCTCACATGAAAATATGTACAGTAAGTGGTTATAAATGGAAGAATTCATTTGGCAGTATAATCTTTGCAAATCAACAGAGAATGGTGTGAATTTCATTGCTAACCAAATGCAGGGATAAAAACTCAGGGTGACAAACACACTGTACCATGATTTAAAGAGGAAAAAAGGGAAAGATTTATTTCTGAGACGTTTGACTTTCACAGATTCTGTAGAGTAGGCTGTAAATTTACACTCATTTTAAGCCTTAATTTTAATATTTATCTTGTGTTCTTATGCAATTATGTCATTCGCATTTCACTTTTATCAGTTGCTAATTGATAATGACTTGAGAAAAACAAATCTTAAGTGATTTGATCCTAAAAAAAACATCCCTAAAATTTTAATTCCATGACCTTTGATGAGTTTTCTGGGTTTGTGAGCGTTGAACCCCTGATGTGATAATCAAAAATAAGTTGAACAATGTTGACAGCTCTATGACTAGTTGGTCTTTATTTGTTAAATACAAATGCAAATACAAATACATTTTATTGATTTATTATTTAATATCACCCCCCTCAAAACTTCGTTAAATCACTGAGACATCAAAGTGCTTACAAACAGAAGTTGCAGCTAAAGGTCAGCAGGTCTGGATGTCCAGGCCCCCGAGGGGAGGGTGTTGACAGGTGTCATTTAGGGGCCCCTGAGGTGCCGGTCTGGCAGACAGCAGTTACTTTTCTCCAACTCTGTCACATGAACGGTGTTCATTGTTGTCTTTGAACATCTCTCACTGAAGTCCTGAGTGATCACAGGTGAACATCAGAGAGCTTCTGCATTCAGAGGAACAGACTGTCATGTCCTTCCACCACATTCATGTCCACTCTGTGCTCTTGTGTAAACAGCATTTCTTTTATTTCTTCTCTGATGTGGTTTACTGCTTTGTTATTGTAACAGTGGATTATACTGCTGGTGTGTGAGTGAAAGCTGATTTTCTTGGTAGTGGTGATAAGAGAAGATAAAAGATATGAAATGTTAAGTCAGACTGAGTTTGGTCATGTTCATTCTGCCATAGTGGCTTCAGCTTTCTTCTTCTTCAGCAGATTCTTCAGAAAGAACTCCCCTATAAATATAAAAGACAAATTAAAGAAATATGTTCTGACACTCTCATCACATAGAATTTATCTGTATAATTACTGTTTCATAGCAAGATTTCTACTATTCTGATTTTCCTATCTCCTATTCATTAGAAGTATCTGATTTTATGCTCCTCCCATTTTCATAATAAGCTTATTATTCTTGTTTTACTGCATCATTTATTTTGTTGTATCATTGCACACATTCCCAACATTAAATGTATAGCCTAAGGAGGAAGGTAAAACTTAAACATGATGTCTTGGTGTATCCATCTATGCTTATCGTACACAGACATAAAATTTCAGAGTGTGTTTCTCACCTGCTTTGTATGAGGATCTCACCAGTGGTCCGCTCGCAGTGTAGACAAAACCCATTTCATTCCCGACTTTCTCCCAGTGGGCAAACTTCTCTGGAGTGACATATTCATCCACCTAAACCCACACACATATTCTCACAGTGTGCACCGATTTGGCTGAATATTGTGCAGCATTTTGTGTTCTGCTGCTAGGACAAATGTGGAAACAGTTTATGTGCATCTATTACCTTCAGGTGGCGTTTGGTTGGCTGCATGTACTGGCCCAGAGTCAGACAGTCCACATCTGCCTCTCGCAACTCTGAAATGCATCGCAGAACACAAAAACGTTATCATTAGAAACTCTAAGAGTCCCAGGATGTGAGTGGTCCGTGTACACACCAGTCAGAGTGTCGAGTATCTGCTGGTCAGTCTCCCCAAGTCCTAACATGATGGACGTCTTAGTGAGCACAGTGGGATTGACCTTTTTAGCGTGCTTTAAAACACTTAAAGACTGGTCAATGTTCGCTCTGGGGTCACGCACATACCTGGAAACAAAAGGAAAACACATTACAACACTTATCCCTTTACATCATCTTGAATTTCCCTCAGGATCAATAAGGTATCCATCTGCTTAAACAGAGATTAGACTCAGCTAGTTTTACTTTTATTGTCCTAATAGAACACAGAATAAAAACAAATATCACGGCCCCTACCTTTGCAGCTCACGGACTGTCTCCACATTGTGGGCGTAAACATCCAGCCCCGACAGGGCGATCTTCTCTACTGAAGTCATGTCACCGCGGAAATCAGGGGTCAGACACTCCACTAGGATCTGAGGGCTCCTTTATGAAGACAAAAACAGTGACCGATTACATTTGTGAGGATATTAAGATATACAAGCAAAATCAACTAATAAACCTTACAGAAAAGTTACCTCTTCTTCAGATTGGAGACTGTCTTTGCAATATGCTCTGCCCCTCCATCACTGATATCTGTGGAAAAAGAATACATTTGATATCAATATTTACATTGTGTAAGTTTTGCTGATACGTTGTTTATCGTGCCATTTAAAACCTTGTCTCGACTCTTGTTATATTATAAATTAAATTAATTACATTTGATGTTACACAGCCTGGCCAAAAACAGTCTTCACCAGTTAAGATCCTGCCTTTGGATATTTACTGCAATGAGAACCTTCTCATTTCAGTTTGTTAAAAAGGATAATGAATGGACGATACCACGATTCGACAGGCTCAAATTATGAAAGACTGGTTCAGGAAGCATGAGATCGATAGAATTTTCACATATGGATTAGCCTCCACAGAGTCCAGACCTGATCCCCACTGAGAGTCTTTGGGATGGGTTACAGAAGTCTACACAGTGGTCCATCTCTCCCATCATCAATATAAGATTGTGGCAAAAAAAAAAGAATCTAACTGTGATGTAAAAAAATAAAAGGTTTTGACATTTATTGTGACACTGCATAAGCACCAAGTGCTATGAATGACGCAAAAGTCCAAGTGATGAAATTGAAAAGGTGGAAGAACAAAATATTTTGTTTGAATTTTATTAAACACTGATGAAGACTTGTGAATTCAGTATAATTTGATGGACCTAGTTTGCACCTTTGATGGGGGGTTCTTTTTTCTCTTTATAAAAATAAAACCATTATCCTTGGCAGTGCTGAAACACTCCTAAGACCACATTACCATCTCTGTCGACCGATGTGAGAACTACATAATCCAGCCCCCAGGCAGCGATGGCCTTGGCTGTGTTGTAGGGCTCATTGGGATCCAGAGGAGGTGGAAGACGGGCCGTCTTTATCGAACAGAATCTGCAGCCACGCGTACATGTGTCTCCCATCAGCTGGATACATAGAAACAAAACAGATGAAAAGCTGAAAATTACGAGGTGTTTCTACATTTAAGTTATATAAAATATTCCTGTTCCAAATGACACCTGGACATGCTGCTGTGTCACCTTAAAACTTTACATACTGTATTATATGATTTTATCTCAAAAATCCATCAAACTGTACAAATCTGGATGCATCTGACCTAATGACTGATGTCTTATTTTTCTCTCTTAGCAGATACTAACCCTAAACCAGTACATGCATCTTACAATGATATAATTATGTGTCTGTCACATAATTTAATCTCATTTTCATACCAGCACCACAGAACCACAGGGTCCAGGAGACTCACCATGATGGTGGCTGTGGCCGTAGCATACTCTCCTCCTCCCCAGCATTCCCCAATGTTAGGACACCTGGCTTCCTCACATACCTGACAATGCACAGAGGCACATCTCTTAATACAGCTGACATCATATTTATTCACATCAGTGTTAAAAGTGTTGACATTTTATATGATAGATTGTATTTAATTACAATTAATGTTTAATTATAGTTCATAATGTCCAATGCATTTATGCAAGTCATTGTTTACGTTCTTTTCCTGATCAAATTGGAAGCAGTGACTGGACCACACTGCCATCTGCTGTATGCACTCGTACAACTGACCGTGTGCAGGTTGAGGTCTCTGAGTGTGTTCTTCAGCCGGTTGTAGTTCTTTCCAATGGGAATCTCTGTCTTAAGCCACGGAGGAAGGCGAAGCCTGTCACAAAACAGAATTTCTAATATTAATATATGCTTAAATCACATCATTTATAAGTCTTTAAGGATTTATGGCTTATTCTGCAAACGATATGCCAAATTATTGAACTTTACATATATAAATACAGATGCTTAAAAACTTAAAGCAGTAAAACTTGATGATGAAACATTAAATTACCCCGTTTCCTTCCACTGTTTCTGACATTTAGCAAGAAACTGTTTATATGAAGGTGCTTTGATGCTCATTGCTGTTTTCTTAAACTACTAAGCTTAATGCTGTCACATTTCCAAAGTTGTGGTCGGTGTAAGTGTATTAGTGAAAATATTAATGAACTAATGAAGTCCATGGAACAGCACAATGGTTCTCCAAAGACTGAGTCATGACTTGTACGTGGGTGAAAGGACAAATTTGTTTGAGTCACCACATAAATTTGTATAGTAAGCAGCTTTAAAAACTTTAAACAAGAATTAATAATTTTAATTCCACCTAAAACATTTATAATGTGTGACTTCTTTTGCATCAGGCAACATGAAAATGTTTTAGCAACACATAATTTTAAAAGTAAGTTGTAAGCTGTAAGGTATTGATACAAATGACTGACTTAGCTAACATTTTACTAGACTTACAATATTAGGAAATGGCAGTAAAAACTGTAACACCTTTCACATTTTATGCACAAATCAGTGTCTTCACATCCAGTCAAAATGAAATACTGATACACAGGAGAGAGAAAAAAAAACAGTCTAGGAAGCACAACAGCAACAGCAGAAAGTGATCTGACAACTGTGGGAAAAAAAATATTTATCTGACAACAAGCATTATAATAGCAAGGACATGTACTGCTTACAGTGCAGATTTAATTCAATGCTTTCTTACCAGACTGATACGGTCTGATATGACCTTTGAACTCGTGTGATAAAACCCTCTCAGAGACATGATAGGGGGCTTTTTGTAATCTGTGGGACCTTTAATGTATCACACTGTCACTTGTGAGAAAACCACAGCTGAGTCTATGTTCCCATACCTCTCTCCCTTCTGTCTTTTCAGGTTGCCTTTGTACTCTTCCCACTTGTTTTTCTCTGACAGGTCCCCAGATATGAAGTCCTGTAGATCAGGCCCATCATCATTCAGGAGCTCCTTCTTCCTGTCTGTCCGACTGGGAGAGGATTTGGCCACGGTTGACAGGCTGCTGGTGTAAATCTAAACGAAAGGGACGGGGGACGATTAGGGAAAGTGTCAGTCTTTGACACGGTCACATACTGCTGGATGGTGAAGACATGCACGTCGTGTGTGTATTAGAGCTGTTGAAGGTAAACCTTCACCATTCTGACGCCATAGCCGAGTTACAAAACAAACAGTTACTTCAAGGCCACTGTCCAGTCTCAAACACGACAACAGTTAGAGAAACAATACTCCGCTAGTATTTATTACAAAGCCTGTCAGATGAAATACTCACATGTGGACTGCTCCTGGGACTCAGCCATAGATGGGATGAAGAGAAACGTCCCACTAAACAACAGCTTTGCTTTAGCAGTGCCATGACTTTAGCTAACACAGGTGACTGTCATTAGCAACATGCGTCGACTACTTCGGTCTGACGCTGCATTCAATGACCATTATCAGAATGGGAATAACAGTATATTAAACACTTTAGGGACAACTCAAATGTTTTGAAGACGTTACAACGGTATATCATTTATTTTCTGCAGCTTGTCTTAAAACACAAACGTGCTAAATTACAAATGTCTACAGAAAACAATGCAAATCCCAATTTAACCAAACAGTTTTATATTATATGTTAGATATTTCTACCAAGAGTTGTTTAATGTAGAATTTATGCACGTATTAAAACAATACAAGACGTAAACTATATAGCTCATACTTTGTTAAAAAAATAGGTTTGAAATGAAATCCTCTTATTGAAGTTATTTGATGAATACGCCGTCCAAATTGTTTGTTAACAATTCGAGCTAAATGCGACAGAACTACATAGAAGGAAGATGCGTAATGACTAGAAATTAAAGGAATATGCGAATTGTTTGAGTCGAATTGTGCTTTCATACGCAATAAAATGTTGCAAAAAATATTTCTTGCAACATTTTGCTAACGATTCTCACTTAACTAAAAGTATGTGATCGATCTTTTTTCGATTGGAAAGCCTGATACGTACGTACACTACAACTGCGTCGTGACGTCCTTCCTTCCTCCTTTCCTCTGCTACCGGCGAGGTGAGGATAGCTGAGAAATTATATCCCAGGCTAAATCTAACTCCATCTGTGACAATTAAACATATTTATGGCTTGTTTATGAATTGTCATGTATAGACATTATTGTGCGACGTAACACAAGCTATATTTTGGGGCTATATTAAATATGTGAAGGAATTTGTTCATGTTATTTTCCGATAGTGTCGCTGAGTGAGGCCTACGTTGCATTTCTTTTTAGCCCAGTAGGCATTACGCTTTAATTGACTTTGGTGTAAAAGTTGATATTATTGTGTGGGATCACAGTCAATTTTGCCTCCCAAAATGTTGGAAAGTTAATATATGTTTTGAGAAAATACGCTCCTACTATCCGATACGTGCAGCTGTTAGCATTAGCGCTAAAGCTATGAATCGCTGTGGTTGTGTTCAACTCACCGCTGTTACACATGGCAGAAGTAACTACGTTAAACTTGTGGGAAAAATATGGTGTATGCTTCCATGTGGTGAACTGAATGATAATCTTACATCTTTGTACTTGTAGAATTACAGTGTGTAAATCATCTTGCAGTGAATGTTCTGTCTTCATTAAATGGCGAACTTTTTCATCCTGTAGAATGAAGACCATTCTCAGTAATCAGGTCGTGGACATTCCCGACAATGGTAAGACATCATACTAACAGTATCCTCGTTAGAGTTTTTTATGTCATGAATGCATTGTCACTAATACTTATGTGGGTTTGTCTTGCCAGTCGAGATCAGGCTGAAGGGGCGGACAGTGATGGTCAAAGGGCCCCGTGGAAAACTCGTCAGAGAGTTCAACCACATCAACCTGGAGCTCAGCCTCCTGGGCAAGAAACAGAAGAAGGTAAGTAGGAGCAGTTTGTGAAATGCTTTGGAAATTAAACCTGTACTGTGTTATCTCAGTCCAGTCTTGACTAGTCAGTGGATGGTTTTGTTTGTCAAGTATTGGGTTTGCTTCAAAGCAGTAAATGTATAGAGATGGGCACTTTGACTTGTATGTTTAGAGCAAATGGTATACATTTAAGAGGTCTGCTATAGTGTTAGTCTTTCTAAGAGGCTGCAGTTTGTCATATTTGGCTAATATATTGGATATTATTGATAGATAAGTAATGACCACCCCCCCTTATAAGTAAGAGGCCCAAGATTACTGCCAGAAATATATTATTTTCAACAGACATTTGCTTACATTGTGATCTTGTGACTGATTAAAGCAGTATTTTTGTCAAGACATGATGCATGATGATTAGACAATCTGTTACAAGCCCTTGCTCAACTGAATTGGATGAATGTGAACCTGCTACTGCCAACAATATGATATAAAAATGTGTTCCTGAATATGATTGATGTCTACTTGTTATAGTCCCTGTAGATATGTGTTGAAGATGATCCTTAAATACAATGTAATAAGACTTGTTCAAGCAGATTTCACTACTTAATCTTCCATTGGTTACTTAAATCTTACAGATCTTTACCTTCTTAGCACAATTTTGGACATAAATTACCTTTTTGTCTGAATCATCAAATACTCAATTTCTGGTTACATTTTTTGTCTTTCCTGAAAAATCTGGAAAAGGGGATGTATTTTAGGAAAATGATATATTTAGTTTTCACACTGAAAGGTGTCTTACAGGGTGGACACTGTATTGCCATCTTTACTTGACAACTTTATTAGTGAAATATTGGATTGTGAGAGTGTTCAAGTTAAGTTTAAGTGTTTTGAATATTTGTTTATTTCTTGTTAGCTGCGTGTGGATAAATGGTGGGGAAACAGGAAGGAGCTCGCCACAGTCCGCACCATCTGCAGCCATGTCCAGAACATGATCAAAGGAGTCACTTTGGTGAGATTTCTTTTCAACCTACCCAGTACAGTTAGGAATTGTATACTTTGTACACTAAACACCGGCAGAAGTTAATGGTGGGATTAGTGTTTTGTGTGGTAGTAGTCTCTCTTTTTGTCTGTGCTGTAGTTGCTCAGCTGGCAGTTTACAGCAGGAGGTTATGAAGCATTGTCAGCTCACGGTCTCTTTGCTTCTGATGTCAGGGTTTCCGGTACAAAATGCGCTCCGTGTATGCCCACTTTCCCATCAACGTCGTCATTCAGGAGAATGGGACTCTGGTGGAGATTAGGAACTTCCTGGGAGAGAAGTACATCCGCCGTGTCCGTATGCGTAATGGTAAGTCGAGTTAAACTGAAAGTGATGCAAATTTTGGTATCACTTGAAGCTTTTCAGATATGAACCATTCAAATCAGGAATTTATCGATATATTGGCATGTAAATGTTAGTTTGAAAAAACAAATTTTGATTTCATTGTAGTCTATAAATTATTGAAGTGAACAAATTAAGAAACTTAGAAATGAAGGTGCCAGTGGTTGAGCAGTTCATTTGTCTGAACTGTAACTGATTGGACGTTAGTCCATGTGTCTCTTCTCTTCCCTCACTTTGACAGACGTGAAAATGATGCAGTAGCAGCGTGAATACAATAGTTGAGTCAGAGTGGACAAAGACAAAACAAGTCCTTATAGCATAATTGCTGAAGTTGTATTTTTGGCCAAATTTGATACCTGTTTAAAGGGAAACAGCAGGATTGGGGGAGTAAAATTATGCAGCTATAACAATTTGACCAAAACTGGGACATAGCAATTGTGCTAGTAGGCTAATGAATGTGACTGAATGTTTTTAAGTTCACAAAAGTAGCAAATGGGAGAAAGATGACTGACCTGACCAATTTTTCTTTATTTTCTTTTACATTCCAAGCTGTAAATACTTGTCACTTTGTCAAAAGTACATCTTGGGATGTTTTCATGTTAACCTTTTAAAGAACAGGTGTGTTTCACTAACATTTACAATTCCAGCTCCCTTATTTATTCAGTAAAACTGTTAATTATTGTTGCAATATGATACGCTATAAGTATTGTTTCCTCTGAGATATTTAAGATGAGGCTGAAATCCAAGTCATACTAATTAAAAACTTGATCTTTTGGCCCGATTAGCCTCAGTCTGATCCTTATCAGAGAAACTTTTAACTCTAATACTTTTGTCATTTCTTTGTGTACCAGAAAATATTAATCTGAATATCATTAGTTAAACTGTGGTAACAGTAACATATCATCGTGCTACTCTGATTTGTGTCCTCATTATAGGTGTGAAGTGTGCAGTGTCAGCAGCCCAGAAGGACGAGCTGGTTCTGGAGGGTAACGACGTTGAGCTGGTGTCAAATTCAGGTTGGTTTACATCATGTTGCCTCATTACTTTATCTGTAGAATTCCAAACATTAATTTAAACTTTTCCCTGAATGATTTTTGCGATTTGCACATACAAAATAAATGTATTAACATTTTCAGTTCAACCTTCCCCAGACTTTACATTCCATCTGTTGTCAGAGGATCCTATTGGACATAGTCCGGTCTAATCTGAGTTAACCCTCTAAGACCTAAATGACCACTTGATCAAAAGCATCTACAGATGTTAAATGTTATTGGTAAAATGCACTTTATCAGCTTGTCACTAACATCAGATGTATCTTTTGTGGACGTTCAGAGGCTTTGTAGTAAATGCTGAAACATTCATCTTCTGCAACATCGATTCAGTAAAACCATGTAGTTTCATAAATGACTAATTTTAGACACTTGGTTTTATGTTCAGTTAATGATATATTTGAAAATCTCACTTGAGTGTCTGTTCTGATATAATAACCTTTGTATATGACAAAGGAAAACATCAGATTTTTTTCCCCCCAGAAAAAATGCAGAGGATGTAATAATTGATGATCATAAATCATTACTAGGTTAGATATAGAGAAATTCATGTGGAAGATGTGAAAAATGTTTTAGGTCTTGAAGGGTTAATTTGTAGTATATCCTCTATTTACGATTGTTGCCTAGACTTTTACTTGTAAATGTGCTACTTCATTACATAGAACAAGGCCAACACCGTTGTCCTGGTACTTCCTCCTCCTCTTTCCTGGAATGATAGAATCCCTTTGTGCTGTGTTGTCATGCCATGTGTTGTGATGTGTTGTTTATGTCCCCAATTCCTCTTTGTTTCAGCTGCTCTGATCCAGCAGGCCACCACAGTCAAAAATAAGGATATCAGAAAGTTCTTGGACGGTATTTACGTGTCTGAGAAGGGAACAGTAGTGGAGCAGGATCAGTAAACGTTACAGCTACACTCGTAGAGGTTAGACATCGCCGTCCAAGCCTCCCTTGTGGCCTACAGGGAAATCTGCCTTCTGTTTGCTCTCGCCTTGAAGCTTTGCATGTCAGGTCTCTCTTGTGGTGGTGTAATAAATCCGTTTTCCTTTCATCCATTGACATTACAAAAAAAAGCTTTGCATTCATTTTCACGCAAGATTAAGAAACCTTTGACTTTTAGGAATTTTTCATCAATCTTTAGAGATGACAGCATTTTTATGAGCATGTGATGTTTTTTGAAATCATGTATTCAACTGTTTATTAAATTTAATGCACTTATACATTCTGATGTGCTGATTAGAATATTTATGTAAAACATTTTTATTTTATTTTTTGAAGTCGGATATTGGAGAAATACAAGACCACTATTATTCATGTTTACTGAAATAAATTAAAACTTTCAGGAAAAAAATCATTCTTTAAAAGTTCCAATTAACATGCATTTATCAAACCTGAAAGTCAGTTTTGATTTGCTGCCCATCTCTGTTAACGCATCTGATTGCTCTGCTTTTTGCTTCTGCTTCTACTCGTTTGTATTTAATGCTGTTTTCTGAGTTTCCTCTGCTTGCTGTTGGTTAATTTCTCAGTTAAATCAGGTCTGTCTTCTTCTTATACTCTGCTTTTGTTTTTGTGTTTCAGCGGCCTTGATCCAACAGGCCACCACGGTCAGGAAGAAGGACATCCGAAAATTTCTGGACGGCATCTATGTCAGCGAAAAGACCACTGTGGTCGAGCTAGATGCTGAATAAGTGGTCACTGCGTCCTGTAAATGACCAATAAAATAAAACATCACATTTTTCCATTTAAGCTGTTCTCTGGCTCTTGTCCCTTTTGTTATTAGACTCCGTTGACTGAAGCTGGAATGTAAGACAGCTTTTGTGGAATTGAAATTATGCATCAACTTTAAAAAAAAAAAAAAAAAAATCTACTTTGAGGAAATGCCAAATATCCTGAATGTAGTGTCTAAAATTTCAGTATTTTTTTTTTTTTTTTTGGTCTTACTCTCACTATTTGAATTGTGGATCAAATCCACATACAGCCAGATCTAATACACCTGCACACAAAAAGTACATGTACAGACATGTGTATATATATATGTTCATGCACACCTAGATAAAACATGGGGAAGAAGATTAAGAATAAAATTTTAAAAATGTATAAAAATAGAATACAAAAAGATGCACAGATATCGGAGCTAACATAGATGTGTTGGTATCTACCATGTTGTTGATAAAGCTCATTACTGCTAAGTGATGTTCTAATGGAACCCCTAATGGTGTTTATCTAATTTTTTCTAAATGAATATGATGCATAATCCACTGTGTGTGTGGTTGTGGGGGGGGGGGGGGGGGGGT
>JAPSES010000104.1:8541415-8552896 GCA_029822895.1 Maxillicosta whitleyi
CCCCACAACAACAAAAACAGGTAGATTGATCCATGGACTGACACGACTGGTACATGGCATAAAATAAAATTTGTGAGATGTTCAGGGACACTGTGGTTTACACCCCGTATTTATCATATTTTCACTTCCAAGTAGTCTGATTGACTTTTAAGTAAGATTTATAGGGATCAAAGTGAAGAAATTACTACTACTAATTAGTACTATAATGTGGTTGTAAGTATTATAGCCAAAATTGCTATAATATAATACTTACAACTATATTATAACTCAATAATTACCCCCTGGGATTAATAAAAGTATTCTGATTCTGTTGTCATTAATGTATTATCAGATGAAAATGACAATTGTGTTTTTATTACTTCATAATTAGCATTTTTTATCTTCACTGGGGGCTAAAATTGTCTTTTAATACGCTTTTGTCAGGTATTAAAAATTGATTATGGATTATGAAATTAATAGTAATGTTAAGATTTTATTAGTGATTGTTTCTTTCCTTTCAATATGAGTTCAGTGAACAAAAACACGTTAAAACGCAGTCACAAAAGTCTCCCATTAATTAACTTGTTGAAACCTAACAAACCATCGTATTGCAGTAAAACATTTGGGTTGTGCTGCTGTTGTCTGTGTGAGGTTTCGTGCAGATCTATGTCCAATTTTGTGTCATAAATGAAATGTGTCCCCAGCAGTCAACTGTTTCTACAGCTTCCATAGTTTTCTTTTTTTTTTTGCTGATCCTCTTTAATTCACGTCCTCTCAGGTTAAGGCAGCGTTCACTCGGGCTTACAACAAAGAGGTTCATCTGACACCGTATTCTCTACAAGTTGTAAAGAAGGGTCGCCGTGGTGGCGGAGTGGAGGCGGAGCTGGAAGGGGAAGGTGGAGACAATGAAGTTTACGAATCAGAGGACGAGGGCGTCAAAACCGATGCCATGATCAAAGTAAGAAGACTTGATCGTATCATTGCACAAATATTTGAGTCTGCAGTTTTCTTTCTGTTTGTGTTTGATTGGTGTCCTGTTCCACCTGCAGCAGAAGAAAGCAAAACCATTGAAAGAGCCCAAGAAGGAAAAGACAGAAGTCTCCGGGAAAGGGAAAGGCAAAGGCAAGGGGAAAGGCAAAGCGAAGAAATGACAGATGTCCAGCGGAGGACCACAAACACTCCTGCCCCTGTCTCCACAGACTCAAACATTGCGTCTGCACTTAGTGACCCATTAAAGAGCATCAAAGTAGTTACACTGGTCTGAAACTGCAACACAAGTAACACTTCTGTCCTTTATCCATACTTTACTTTGGAACATTATTATCAGAACTGACAACTGTGTCTGCATTTTACTTCATGGAACATTTACATGTCATCATCTCTATATTGAACTGCTTATTCCAACAACTATCATGTGTTTAATAACATGTCACAGAGGGTTTTTCTTCTGCCCTCTATAGTTTGTGGTGGTGAGGCTGTAAATAATGTGACAGCATATATGACTGTTACTTTTTGCTATGACTTCATACAGTTGTACTTTTGATTTGCTCTGTAAGTTAGTGCTGGTGACAATTTGTAAATTGCAATTTTGTTTAATAGAGAAATGTTACTCATGAGTTTCTGTGATATTTTTCTATAGAAAAGCAGTCATTTGTCAGATATTTAGACAGACTGAAAATGCATCATGTTCCAAAATGAACTCAGTCATGTTTGTTTTTGTTGCAGCATTTTTATGAAGCTTCATAAAGGTGAAATAACATGTTTAAATATATATATATATATATATATATATATCTCGTACTCTTCCCAACCATCATGTATGGTGGTGTATTTACCTGGAGAGACCTTTGCCTGTATTTTCCTATTTACTCATTTTGGTTACATTAGGAACATTTGCAGTTGTAAATGTAAATACTGTCCTTTTTGCAGTGTGCTGGACTCAGTCCTGTTTATGTAGAAACTTCCCCTGTGGTCGTGGGATGTGCAGATGTATTTGTGAACTTAACTGCAATCAAAAAATGAAGAAATGATACATTTCTTTTCACTCAAATTTTAAAAAGACACAACCGTTGAACAGTTTGTTTAAAAACATTAAGTGAGAAATTTTATTTAAATATTCACATATATTTAAAATTACAGGTAAATTGTAAAAAACAAAACAAAAAACTACAATGTCAAGCATTTGCTCAAAAAGACAATTTCACCTAAATATACATACATGAAAATTTGCCAAGTGTGAATTTAACTATTACTTCAATGTCTTCTTCAACTACAAGCTGCACAGTGCACACAAATATATATTTTATGTATTTACACAGATCATGGAAGTACATACTTTTTATTGATCTGGTTCATCAGGTTGTAGGTATTTGGAACATTCTGAGATCTTCTTGACCTGTTGGACACTCAGAGTCTCTGAACACATGGGACACACTGTTTCCGTTTCCAACAACCTGAAGGCACAGAAAACAGTTTGAGTAGATGTGACATCAAAACAAGACTCAAATTTAAACATTTTTTTAAAGTAACAACCAATGAGAGTGCAGTGTCGCAGAATGTCAGCCAATGAGAAGGAAGTGTCGCAGGACGTCAGCCAATAACAGCGCAGCGTCGCAGGACGTCAGCTAATGAGAAGGCAGTGTCGCAGGACGTCAGCCAATGACAGCGCAGCGTCACAGGACCTCAGCCAATGAGAGCGCAGCGTCACAGGACGTCAGCCAATGAGAAGGAAGCGTCGCAGGACGTCAGCCAATGAGAACGTAGCGTCGCAGGACGTCAGCCAATGAGAGCGCAGTGTCGCAGGACCTCAGCCAATGAGAAGGCAGCGTCGCAGGACGTCAGCCAATGAGAAGGAAGCGTCGCACGACGTCAGCCAATGAGGACGCAGCGTCGCAGGATGTCAGCCAATGAGGACGCAGCGTCGCAGGACGTCAGCCAATGAGTAGGCAGCGTCGCAGGACTCAGCCAATGAGAAGGAAGCGTCGCAGGACGTCAGCCAATGAGAGCGCAGCGTCGCAGGACGTCAGCCAATGAGAAGGCAGCGTCGCAGGACGTCAGCCAATGAGGACGCAGCGTCGCAGGACGTCAGCCAATGAGGACGCAGCGTCGCAGGACGTCAGCCAATGAGAGCGCAGCGTCGCACGACGTCAGCCAATGAGAAGGCAGCGTCGCACGACGTCAGCCAATGAGGACGCAGCGTCGCAGGACGTCAGCCAATGAGAACGCAGCGTCGCAGGACGTCAGCCAATGAGAGCGCAGCGTCGCAGGACGTCAGCCAATGAGAGCGCAGCGTCGCAGGACCTCAGCCAATGAGTAGGCAGCGTCGCAGGACGTCAGCCAATGAGAAGGAAGCGTCGCACGACGTCAGCCAATGAGAGCGCAGCGTCGCAGGACGTCAGCCAATGAGAGCGCAGCGTCGCAGGACGTCAGCCAATGAGAAGGAAGCGTCGCAGGACGTCAGCCAATGAGAGCGCAGCGTCGCAGGACGTCAGCCAATGAGAGCGCAGCGTCGCAGGACATCAGCCAATGAGAACGCAGTGTCGAAGGATGACAACCAATGAGAAGGAAGCGTCGCAGGACGTCAGCCAATGAGAACGCAGCGTTACATTTTAAACATAAAACACTTTAAACATTTTTTAATTAATGAATTAAATAAGTAACTGGTGTTCTCTGCTCAAATATTTCTGGGCACGTCTAACTGTTCATTAGATTTGTCTGTATTTTTATCCTTTCAGATTCACCAGAAAACTCATTTTGCAGTGTTGTACAAAATGACAGCCTGCTCTGTATTTTGTCTTAAGAATATTTGTTTTGGTTTCCAGTAGATAAATGTTTATTACTTACAGGATGAACTGTGAGTAGAGAGCAGGGAATTCACATTGAGGACAAACAGACCAGTCCTCCTTGAGCATGTGCCGTCCCGTGGCGATGCAGTAAGGTAGGTTGTTCTTGCAGGAGATGCACAGCAGTTCATTCTGTGGTAACTGGAAACCACAGAAGGGACACGGAGTCGTCTCTTCTTCCAGCTCTGAGGTATCTGGACGTCTGTGGTCCGGATAGATACACAAGTCAAACAGAAGGGTTGAGGGAAGAAGGGGGGTAAAACAGGAGACAAAAGATGTTTTCACTCACCGAACCATAGCCTCAATCTTCTTCCTGTACTTCTGGTCAATGTCGTTGCGGTACTCTGGTCTCATCAGCATGGCGGCAAAGCTGAAGGCAGAGTCCTTCAAACCGGCACGGTGACATTCGATGACAGCTGATGTCAGAATTGGAACAACATCTGCACAACAAACATCAGGACACCTGAGCTTAAATGACATTTATTCTTATTGGTGTTGAAACAAAACTCACTTCATTAACTCACGTGCAGGAAATTTGCTGATATTGTTGCTGACACGAATGAGCATGCGCGCCCCCTTTAGGTGGTCTCCTCTTTTTACATGGATCTACATGAAAAGACAGTTCAAGGTTAAAGCTGGAAAACAAACTCCGATCAAGTCTATTTTCATTTTTTTTAGTAGGTGACGTTAACATTTGCAGCATCTGATTCGTTTGTGAACGCATGCAGAGAACTATCAACTGACCTTGACTAGTAGGTAGGAATGGAGGATCATGAGATTGTTGGCCATCTCAGCAGGTATTTTAATTTTCTGGGCCTGTAGCTCAGTGTACATGCTGAACAGGACATCATGGGCGTTACGGTAGTTCCCTGTTAAAATAATGTAGTATTACAGATGTTAAGAAATCCTGCAACAAATGTACCACATATCTTCTGCTGCTGCTCTTCAGCTTAAGTTTTTGAGTGAAGATGTTTGTACCTGCACACTGCTCTTCTCTGGCGATGATGATGGCGGTGCGAGCAGCCTCTCTGTACTGCTGCAGAGCCATGTACAAACGAAACAAGTACTTGGCATCCTACACAGGGGCAAAATGAATAACTGATTAATGACATTTGTTATCAAATCAATATGTGCTTCAACTATAAAAATACAACTGGAAGCTCCTTGCCTACATTCAAAAGAAAAAATCTGATGAAAAGTGTTATCACATGACAAACTTCCACATGACGGCAGCACTGAACATGATGTTCAGTCTCTACCTAAGTCTAATAAGTACACCAGGCTTGTATAAAAACTGTCCACACAAACAGAGAATAGCTTCTCTTCAGTAATAACACTGTCTACCCAAGACAAAAAGAGACATTGAAAATAAAAATCAGTGCTTAATAAATATAACTGTTTTGCACCAGAAATACTAAGGTACTGCGAAGTATAGCCACGAGAGCAAGTGGAGCTGCAGCCTGTTACCTTCGGCATGCCATCGCTCTCTCCCATCAGGTAATCTATCAGCTGATTGGTCAGAGAATTGTCTTTGGCTTGGCCCACCTGAAATACACCCAAAAAGAGACTCCATTAAAATCTAAATGATCTCAGACTATGCATCAGGACAATGTGATTAACAACACCTCTCACCGTTTCTATTGCCATCTCAACAGCCAAGTTATCTTCAGTGTTTGGACATTTCAGGAAGTGCTTTAGTGCCTGAGAGAAGAAGACGACGACACTGACAATTTGAATCCTTCAATGGGTTAAATAATGCACATACGTTTGATATTAGTTAGGATAAATAAATGACTGTCAATAATAAGAGAATGACAGAGCTCTTACTCTGCTGTACTGGCCACATTTCTGAAAGAACTTCCCAGCTAGCAGATGTTTCTTCTCCCCCTCAAAGTAGAGGGCGATGCTCTGGTAATCCTCCTGTGTCGCCTCAGAACCTGAATGACACACATTTAACTCAGATTTTCTGGTCAACTACAGTGACATGAATAAAGCACTTGTTTCTGTTTCCATGTACTGTCCATTCACACAGACTGACCAATGATGTCTGCGTAGACCTCCATCTGTCCATGTTGCTGAGCCAACTGGAAGGCTTCATCATTACACTGAGACAGAACCAGGAAGTGGATAGCAGAACCATAGTCGTTCAACCGCAGGAAAAACCTGAGACACAAATGGTAAATGCACTTATATAGTGCTTTTCTACACGCTGGTACTGAAAGCACTTTACAAAGCGTCATTGCCAGTAAATGGCTACTATACCATGCCAAACTCTACTGGGAGGAATTTAGGGTTTAGTGCCGTGCTCAAGTACACTTTGACAGTAGGAGCCAGAATTTGATCAAACAACAATTGCTATAGGTGACCCTAAATATGACCCAGGTGGGACTCGAACCCACAATCCTCAGCTCCGAAGGCTGATGCCTTATCCATTAGGCCACTGGGTCATTACACATGGAACAGTGTTAAAAGTAACTGGAAAATTAATTGGAGCTGAGGTAAGTAGATAAAAACTAATCGGACTGGTTAACTTTTTTTTTTTTTTTTTCATCGTTTATCACGATTTGACATTTTGATGCTTTTTGACTTTTAGTTTGGACACAAAGACATTTCAAAGCTTCAGTGGAAGTTGTGATCACAATTTTGTTTCCCCCAATGTTTGTGGTTCACAGAGTACAGAATAAAATGTCTGTAAAACTTATTTCATCATCCATTCAATCCTACCTTTGACAGCCTGTTCAAACTGCTGATTCTACTCATAAATGAAGTGGTTCTTGTTAATCTTACCTGGCCACCATCTTTGCTCCATCGATGCTCTGCGTCTCCCTGACGATGCGAACGGCATCCTCTGGGTTGTTCAGATGGTCCAGCAGTACGCGGATCACGTTGTCCCAGTCTTTCGCGCTCTCATAAGCTTGAGCTGCGTCCTTATACCTGGTGCATATGGCAGATGTTACTCTGACCTCCCTTTACGTTTATTTTATTTTTTTCTTCTCAAAAGCAAAAAGACAAAAGTGTAGAACCTACTTGCCATCTGCCTCCTTGGCTTTTGCGTATTGAAGATGGATTTTTGGAGAAGAAACATGTGGGAGCAACTCACCCACTTTTGCCCTGAAAAGAGGAAGAAACCATGAAATAAAGATACAAAGAGTCTGAAAGAGTTGCAGGTTTATTAACTGTTGATGTGTGTTTTTCTTACCAGTTTTTACACCGAATGTAGACTGATGCGGCCTTGTCATAGTACTGGCCTTTTTCATACAGCTGAGCAGCCTCAGAGAATTGCTAAATGTAGATGAAACAAAAAAAAAATAGAAAAGAAACATGTAACTTGCTGCCTCACAAAGCACATAAAATACAACTGCTTTACTAGTCATTTGAATGTGCAGCTTATCTATCTTGGCATGATAACATCTACAGGTGTTCTCTGTACCTTCATGCTCTCCAGTATGGCTCCACATTCCTTCTTGAGGACTCTGCTTGGGTGTTGAATAGCCTGAGCAGCTCCTCTCCTGATATCGCCCATTCGGATGGACATCCTGGCTACACCTGCCTGACACACCTCATCATGCTCCTGCACAGCAAGGAAGGAACAATGCAATGCAAAGAACAAATAGGATTGAAATCCATGATTTAATACATGTAAAGATTTGTTCATTTATTTGAGTAATATCATTACAGATAAAAGATCAAATACTTACTTCATTGGTTCGTGTCATGCCTTTCTCATAGTGTGCCAGAGCATTGACATAGTCTCCACTGGAAAGACAGAGAAGTTTAGTAACTCTGTACAAATATTACTTCTGAAAATGTCATGTGTGTACTTACATAAACTCCAAGTGGACTGCATATTCCTTAGATATGAATGGAATCTGATCTTCTGCTAGCCGCTTCGCTAACATGAGAGCGCTGTCCCAATGCAACAGGTCCCTCCTCATCTAATACACACGCAGAATAAGTCTGAGCTGAGACGTACATTAACATTCTCTTGCACAATATCTGAGCATTAAACACTTAATAATAAAGTCAAACACAGTCAGTAATAATTCAAGACACAAACTATTTAAAAAAGCTTACAAAATTTTTGTTTTTGTTACCTCCAGAGCAGCAATTGGGCAGTTTGAGGAAAGATAAAGGTCCTGAGCAAGGTTGTACTCATCCAAGAACATGGCCAAATGGCCTGCCAGTAAATTTCTATCCTCTATTCCCTGAAATGACCAGGAGAAAAAATTAAATGTGCATGAATGTTCAGAACGTCCTGAAATCAGTGTTAATTATCAGGTTTGTTTACACATACGTGTATGCTCTGCAGTGACATGACCATGCCTACGTTGCCGCTCATACGGTAAACCTGGATGGCCAGCTCTACTTCCATGTGGATGAGACAAGCTTTACCTAACTCAGCCCAGTCTTTGTCGGCGTTTGTAGATTTACACAAATACCAGGCTTCATGGAACCTGAACAGAAATGAACACATCACAAACCCAAACCATACCTGTGTCATTGCGTTCTGATGCCAGTGCCCCATTACTAAATTAAAATAGTTGAGTAAAGAACTGTCTTGCACCCCCCCCCACCACCACCCAAATATTACAAATCACTTAGCTTCTAATTACATACACATCTTTCCACATTATATATTATTAGCATACCTACTGTTTCTAGAAATAATATTAATATACCAACTACTAAAGCCAACTACAGATTGGAATCACCACAAAGCCTCTCAAACACTGACTCAAGACAACATGAACAACGTGACAGACCTCTTGAGCATCAAAGCTTGGCTGAGCTGCATACTATGCTCTTGTGGATCTACTGCTGTGCCGTTTTTGCGCTTGAGGAAGGAGTGTGTGCTCAGGGCCACCTCGCTAGTTTTGCCACTCGTCGTCTGACAAGTCAGTTCTCCATTGTATAACAGCAAAGGCTTCTGGGAATAGAGGAGTGGAGTGCTCCCCACCAACACCACCTGTGGCCCTTAACAGACAGAGGAGAAAATTTACACAATGCACTGTTTTCCCCGTCCTAATTTTACATGACATGATTAATGTTTGAGGACACACCAATGACCAAAAAGTAAATAAACAGGTTAAAGTGACATGCATGTATATGTGTGGATTTCTGTACCATATATGGTGGTTTTGTGCAGGGCATAGGTGTAGACTTTGTCATCATTATAGGCTACAAACACCCCTCTATCCACATGCCAGTTGTCCCATAGCACTCCTGTGATGGTGGGTGAAAAGTTTGGGATCTCAAAACAGGAATCTGTTGCCTGGATGAACACAAACATATATTATGAGTGTCTGCATGGTCATATGGATGTTTCAACAAACCATATGTTCTTACATTTGTCTAACTTTTACAAACAGTCAGACTCACAGGAGAGAGCAGGAAGCCGCCGTTCTTGTCATCGATAAAAACAAGCCGTGTGCCATTTACGTCAGGAAACACTTTCCTTACGCCGAGTGTGTGGTTGTAAGTGTTCAGTGTTTCCCAGTCCTCCACCAAGAAACACACCACATTACCTAACTGTGAGAAGACAGAGAAGATTCACTAATGAAACAACTGATAAGAACAAATGGCCCCAAACGGAAGAGTAAATGACAGACATTTTTAGTATCCATCCTAAACCTTACATCTGTGCTGTAGTAGAGAAAGTCGGTGGTCAGAGCATGACAAAGGATCCGTCCTTTTCTGTCATCATCTGGAAATAACTTCATCTGCCTCTTCTCGTCCTGGTCTTTGCCTTCAATCTAACACAAAAACAAAGATCTAACCTACGAAAGAACACGTTATGAAGAAATACTGATACTGTCACATAAAACAACTCACCATGTGTAACTGCACTTTTCCCTCAAATAGAGCCGCTGCGTAGTCTGAGTTGAGGCACATACTGGCAATTGTACCCAAATACTCAATGTCTTTCAATTTGGTGAAACCTGTGCAACACAATGAACAGTTTAGTGATGCAAAGATGACCCAAATTCAAATATAATACAAACATTTACATTTCACACAACAGAATGTTTTTAGTTAACATGTACCAGGCTCTCGGTCCATTAATGCGTAGAACCAGGCTCTGTTGTTCATTCCCACAGCCACGTGAGAGGGTCCGACTGCAATGAAAGTGGGCTGTACTTCTACCTCTATGGCCACAGGACTCTCCTAAACAGGAATTTTATTGGCAGGAATTTCATAAAAATACTTTCTCAATCTACTGGACAAGAAGGCTCATTCAACTAATTAATCTGGTGATTAAGCACTGTCCATCTACTTTATCAAATTGCCAGACAAGGCAATATCTTTTCGGGTTTATCCATCAAAACAAAGTTCAGACACTCAGAGAATCAATGCCAAGGTAAAATGAAGTTGTTCTGGCAGCATGTGGTGACAACTTATCTAGTTATCTCCTGTAGTTTGTGATCAACTGTGCACATAGGTGTCAGACTAAAGGTCCTCACCCCCTCCACCTGGTTAGACACAGTGATCTCCAGCAGGGATGTGAGGTAAGCCGTCCGGGTACCAAAGCTGTCACCAAGGATAGGCAGTTTGGTCAGGAAGACATGGAGAGCCCCTTTTTGGGTGGAAACTGCAAGCAACTGACCATCATCTGTCCAGCTGAGTTGGTCAAGACCTAAAAAAGGGGAGGGCAGATGTAGGAAAAATAACTAAAACGTTTAGGACTGATGTTTAAAACTAGATGCTAGAAGCAATAATTATGTCATCTCACCTTTATTCTCATCATCCAAACAGATGATATTGCTGATATCTTTGAGTTCTGGGAGTTCGTGGATCTTTATACTGAAACAGGAAACATGACTTATTTCACATCATACAAACACTGAACAAAATAACTGCTGAGCTGAATCTTTAATAAGCATGAGCATACGTGTTGTCCCCACAGAAGGCAGCCTTATTTAATGCCGATGAAATGGCCACACTGTTGAGGCTGTCCTTATGGTTACGAGCTTGATAGAGCTCCTGGCCTATCTCCCTGATGTGGGTAGAAATAACCACAAAGTATCCATGGGAAAACCCAATGAGTATGTATCCATCCCCATACCTGGAAGAGACAAACAGGAGAGGAACCTTATTTTAATACAAATCTTAGAATAGTAGTAGTAGTTTGGTTGTGTATCCAGTGTATGGAAGTGTACAGTACCAGCGGTAGGACACAATACTTCCATAGTGTCGCTGAAAGGTCAGTTCTATCCGGTTTTCTGGGTCGTGGATGTTGAAAAGAATTAGGATCCTCTTGTCCACTGATATACTCACCTATAGAGTCAAAAGTTACAGTAAGGTAAAACTGTTCTTCATCCACATTAATTAAACATAACATCAGACTGTGAATGCTACATTTCTGTGAGTCTTATCTGGTCTGGACACATTTATTTTATTTCCTACAGTAACATCAAACAAGGATATTTGGCCATAAATTTTCAAATATATGAAAACAATTAAATATGCTTTAGAAACACACAAACTTACAGTGTTCTCTCCTTGGGAGGATCTTTCATCTGTTTTCATCACAGAAAAGTAAACTTCAGCTGGCTCACCATGCAAAGCAGTCTGCAAAAAATTAACAAAGCTGAACTTTATCCATTTACCAATTTGGTTCCCTCTAATTTTTATTACCGTCTCTACTGTTCATCCCCCCCCC
>JAPSES010000104.1:8556584-8570143 GCA_029822895.1 Maxillicosta whitleyi
TCTATCTATCTATCTATCTATCTATCTATCTATCTATCTATCTATCTATCTATCTATCTATCTATCTATTTTTTTTTCATTAATTTCTTGGGGTCTGACATTTCAATAACTTTGTATCTTCACTAGTTTGAAAGTCTCATCATTCCTCCTGTCTTGTGTGGAAAAGTTATTCAAGAGCAGTAATAAACAGTGTGTTTTTTTTATTATATTATATTTTGTATAAAACTGTGGGCAGAATTTGTAAGTATGTTACCAACCAGCTGTGTTTGTTGAGAGGGTTTGTTGTTTTATGGAGACAGTAAAACAGTCAAACCACTGATTTGAGCTTTACATCTGCCCACTGCCCCTGACATGGATTTTTACAGTACACTGCTGCAGTAAACTGGAAGAGCAGATCGTTAATAACAATACTGACTTTTATTAGATGTTTTACGGAGGCCAACTCAGCAAATAATGGGACTAATATTATGTTTGGCCAAAGCAACAACATGCACAGTTTTATTCAACTCTTGAAATATGATCCCATCTGTTGCCAAGGTCCAAATGTTGCTTGTTAGCATTCTGTAGAGACTATACTGATAAATAGTTCATCTGTTGTGCAATGGCAGCTAGAAGCAATCATGAAAAGAAACTATGGAGTCAGTTGACTTTCCAAATGGTAATTACGATGTAGAGGACAAGCAGAAGGAGTAAACAGACTTCTCCTGTTTCAGATTGCGGTTTGATTAGATGCAATGGATAATTTCAGAGAAACAATGAGTGCAGACCAAAATTGAGTAAGTTATTACTATACATATATGAGTAGTATGTAAAATAAAGAATTGAAACTAAATAAAAGATAAAGAAGAATAAAAACTATACAGATAATTCTTTTTTTTCTCTTGCAATAGATTCCAGAGGCAAATATGTAGTGTTTTTTTTTTTTTTTTTTTTTTTTTTTTGGGGGGGGGGGGGGGTTAAGTTAAAAACTAACCTCTAGACACACTTTTAACTCAGTGTCACCAAGTATGCACAAAAATAGACAAAAGCTCCGAACTGTAAATTTGTTAAATCACAAGATTGTCGACATCACTGTGTTTCCACCTTATAGCCAGGAGGTAGCATTATTGCACAGGTTTTGCTCTGCCTGCTGTTTCACCATCCATAATGTGTTCGGTTCCATCCTTTTCTTCTTTTGTCCTGGAGGCATTTGGTCCTGGGGAGGTTACAGAACTACCACCATACTGCCCACTTGAAAAAAAAATCTATGATGCACTTCATATGAAATTTCTATCCAGATGTAAGAAGAACTGTTTTTCTGGTATAAAATGCCAGCTGGGTGACACAAATATTTGTCATACCCTGCTGAGTCACATCTCATTATGATGCACTGGAGGGAGCTGTTGTATGATTGCCAGGCACAAAAGTAAAATTAGAGCAGAGAGATGAAAGAAAGATATTAAAAAATGCATGCTGGGAAATTATTTTGCAGACAGGTTTTGACAGACAAGTCCGCATCCAAGAAAGAGTCAATCTTCAAGCTGAAGTGACATACTTTTGAAAAAGCAAGAGTCATTTTACAAGTGATCATAAACACTATTATTTACTGTGAACAAACTGTATTTCAATTGCTCGTATTTTGGTACAATGGATTTAAAAGATTATACATCTGATACAGTTAGGCTTGGCAGTTGATGGATAATTTGGAGTTAATCTTATGAAATACTAATTGATTTAAATACATATAAAAATCAATAAAATGTCATGTTTCTAAGTTAATGTCTTCAGAGTCTGCAATGCTCACTCAGGTCAAATCATATTTTATAGATCATATTTACCAAAATAAGAAAAACTCACCAATGACAATTTTGACTTAATGTTAATTTGTAGAAGCTACAATAACATTGATAGTGTTACACCATAATTCTATTAAATCACACAATGAAGATAAACAATTATGTGACACTGAGTGAGACTAATGCTGGACATAGATCAGTGCCAGACGTGTCTGCACTGAGACACCGCAGATAACCCTCGACAGAAACTGTGGTGGGAATATGCATATGCCTGTACTGGTTAGCCTTGCCTTTCTAATCTGAAGTGTCAGACAGTACAGCACTTTCTCTCTCCCTCTTGTTCCTGTCAGGTGTAATGGACTCGAGTGCCGTTAAGACAAGGTCACTGGCATCATTTCTCAGTGTCATTGCCGGGAGTCGTTTGTCAAAGCTGGTTTGGATTTAAACCTCCTCGGACAATAAATACAGTGAATCAACGGGCCACCAGCCACTGTCCCGAGGTTAAAGAATCTGTAAATCGTAAGCATTCCTCATACACTTCGTCTCAAACAACTCCCACCTCCACCTGCTCAGCCTCTGGCTCAGGCTGCAGCTTTTAAGTTAGAGCATCTGCACTTAAGAATAATGAGGTTTTATATTAACCTTCAGGCTCAAAACAGTTCAGAGAATTAATTCATAGCTATAGCACAGCAGCAAATTCTGCTATAAGTCTACAGAAACCTTGGATGAATAGCAATGAAACCACCCTGATGGGGATGCTGACAGAGATAAGAGCCACATATAAACACAAATTTACACTGTAATGTAAAAAAGAGATACGCTTTTCTGACAAATGAAAAGTGGCTGCAAAAACATCTGCACCATAAAGATGATTTATCTGTTATTGCAAAACTGCTATACATTAGTGTTTTATACAAGAAAAAACACGGTTGTGTTGTATCACACCTTGACTTTAATGTATAAAAGACCTATAACAGCATATTACGACTATATATATATATTATACATACATAATTCATATTGCAAAAGAGGAGGTATAACAATTCATGGTACAAAAAGAGGAGATGAGCAGCACAAAGTATCAACAGCTGTAATGTTTTTTTTGTTTGTTTGTTTTTTACCAGTGGTTATTTTATTAGACCTCATCATTATCTTAATTCATGGTAGAAAAAAAGATACATAATGGCACATGGTATACAGCAACATATCTACAACATAATATAATTACAGTGTATTGTAATTGGACTACATACAGATTGCATATTTACTTATTTACATAATATACAGTAATATATAATTTGTACTGGAATGTCTGTATTCTAACCAATGTTTAACTTATAAAACATGTACACAGTGGAGGTGCCACATTTCAGCTGCTCTGATCTAAGGAGAATTCCTCTCTAAATAAACATCAGGTTTGAAGGGAATGAAAATAGAATAATGCAGCAGTGCATTAGACTTGAATAAACATCAGCTCAGCTGTGGGAAACTGTAAGCCTGCCCGTCTGCTTTTTAGATGCCATGCCGGCAAATTTGGGAAGCTTTTCAATGTTCACCGGCTCCTGGGGCACTTGGCTTTCAGCTGTGTGGTTAAGTGTGTCTTTGTGCATGTGTACATTTGTGAGTGTGTGCAGTGCAGATGATGTGGATGTGGGATGTCCGCGTGTGTGCTTGTGAAGTGCATCCTGGGGGCTACATTAGCTCTAGATCTGTCAGTTCAGACAGGATGCATGCTTTGCCTCTCACTGGCAGGAGTGTTTCCTCTCTGTACATGACACACAGACACACACAGAAAAAGGGCTGACCAATAAAACTAAACAAACAGAAAATACTTGTTAACAGACATACATGTACAGGACCTACAATGTGCTTCTGTAACTCAAACTAGACACTACATGTAGTAGCAGAAGGTAATGTCACAGGACTTAATTTCCCCCTCACGTGATACTCAGCATGCAGCAGAAGCATCAAATCTAATAACGCTTTGAACTCAACATCAAACAAAACGTCGACACTGGCTGGATCAACGTTATTAAATTCATGGTCTCTTTACACAGTCTGCTTCTCGTTTTGACTGGTATCCAATTCTACTCTAAAACATAGCAGCGTGTAGACTGTGTATGTGCGTGTGTATTTGTGTGCATGTATTGTATGTGTGCTGATGAAATGTGAAAATGGGGATGAAGAGAAAACAGCAGGGAATTGAAGATGGGGAGAGAGGAAGGGGGACGATTCTCATTTGAGATAAAAATATACTCCTTATGATCTCTGAACACTCAGACCCATGTACACGCACACACTTGAGAAACATAGAGAGGAGAAAACAAAGGTAGCTGGAAGAGAGAGGAGCTCAGCTGACCCTGTATTAAACTGTAAATAGCTGACCCTGTGCTCTGGGGGAAGATGAAAAAGTTTCCCTGCAGAGATCAACAAAGGGCCACAGTGTTGTTAATGTTACTACTTCTAAGGAGACAGTAACAGAGTCTAATCAATGAATCAGTTACATAAAGAAGTGAGAAAGTGAGAAATTGTAAAAAGTCAGACATTAAAGTGATAGTAACCTTGTATAAGAAAAGTGAAGAAAAAAATTCTGTTTCATTGTAAACTTTACCCTTGAGATGTGAGCTGATGCAATGTGTATGACATACACGCGTGACTATGTGCTTTTGACTGAAAAGATTAAAACCGCTTCAGTTTCTTGCAGCTGTTCATAAGGTTGTGCTGATTATGTCAAAAGTCTTTTTTTCACCTGTCAGTGGGAACCAGAAGGAGAGACAGAGCAAGAGAGCACTTGCCAACTGCAGAATAGAATAATGGGGAAAATATTAAAATAGCATCAATACAAAGTATCAGACATTGTTACAGCAAACGGAGAGTGAAAATGATAAGGCATCTCAACAGTCTTGACAATTTCTCTCTGTCTCTCTCACCTTTCTGTCAGCAGAAATAGAAGCTGAAAGCAGCAACGTAGAATTGTGTTTGTGTGTGTTCATGTGCCCGCCCCGCCTTGTCGTCAGAACCAAAATAATAGACAAGAAAAAAATGGTTAGACAGCTGTTTTGTCAGGCTCACGGCATCGAACACAGCAGATTCTTCTTAATCATCTTCACTTCTGTATCAGGATGTGAAAACCTTGTCAGAACCCTGACGTGTAAAACCTAAACATCCCCAAAATGTTGCAACCAAAAAATGGCAGTCTTAGAGTGTAAAACCTGAAATGTTTAGAAATCACTCTGTTGCTTTGTGTGGTTGATCACATGCTCACAGTAGACAGACCAGGGTGCAACTCCTCTAACCGTGGCTGTGGCATCAAAGAGTACACCACTAGTTGTGTAGTTAGAGTCTGATGACCACTACACATGCACCAGCTCTGCCCAGGCACAGAGATGCCACCTGGAAAAGAAAGAGAAAATAGTTATAAAAGTCCCACTCACAGCTAAGGACTGTAGAGCTGTAAATCCCTGTTGGATTGTATATCATGTCAGGTTTTCAGCTAAGTTGAAGGATTTCATGCTCAGGTTTGTTGAGGACTACGTTGGTAGCAATGATGATGCTCCATTATTATCCATATGAAAGTGACACTATTTTTCACAATACGTTGACGTTTTGGAAAAACACCAATATAGACCTGTTCCACGCAGGAGCTTAATGAGCTGCACTGAAACAAAAGAAACAGAAATATACCGGAGCTGAAAACTAAATTCAGAACCTGGTTCCGCTTTTTGACAGATAAGATCCCTCCGGATCTAAAAGGAGATTTTGGGCCACTGCAAAAGTTGCTGCAGTGGAACTTGGGTAATTATACAAAAGAGTCTATTCCACACCTGTACTTTAAGTGATTATGTGCAACTGTGCCAACATCATAGTTCATTCACAAACACTGTAAGAAGTGTAGTATACGTAGTACTGTGTCCCTACTGTGACACAAATCTGCAACAAAGGCAAGAAAATATCTGTGCTAAAAACAAGTTCTCTGTCTCCAGTGCATCTTTGTCGTGCTTGTTTTTGCAGCTGCAGCTTTGGTGGGGATAGTCCAAGTTTTCCACCCAGTTTATGTTTCTAAAAGGTACTGAGATTGACAGATTTGTGCAAAATCAAGAAGGGAAAGTGATGCCTTCAGGACAGGACAGACAGCACATGAACCAGTTTGTTTGTCTCAGTTCTTGACAGTGTATAAAGCACATATTTAATGCGTCTCTGCATGTCTCCTGACATCTGGTTATGTCCCCATCTCTCTCTGTCACTTTCTAGATCTCTGTATTCTACATCTTCCCACATAATCCTCTCTTGTTCTCAGTGTGGTGCCTGTCTCTAAAATGGGAGATTTCCAGTGACTTTGGTCAGAAACCCTCAGAGGCTTTGTAGGAGATCGGTAATAATATGAAGTGTGATTGAAATCCTTGAAAGCTGCTGAATGGGACGGTTCAATTCTGAAAAAGTCCCCTTTTCCACTAATGCCGCAGCAGCAAGGACAATATTAGCATTATGGAAACACACATTTACATAACAAAGAAAAAAAAAAAGACAAGATATACGAGAGGAGCACTAGAGCAAGGTTAGACTGCATGCTTCTGTGACAGTGTGTTTGTTTTTTGGTATTTTTCAGGCTTTTTTTTTTTACATCATTATTATGTGTCTGGGCTCATATATGCAAGTATTAATCTCTCAAGTTCTATTTATAGTTCTGAGTATATAAATAGCATGTGGGCGAGTGTGAGTGTGTGTGTGTTACCTGTGTCCATTCATTTGTCTGAGGATCATAAGCTTCCACAGTGTTGAGATACACCTGCCCATCATAACCGCCTACAGCATAAAGACGGTCGCCAAGGAGACAAACACCAACTGCATCTCTGCTGATGCTCATTGGGGCAACTGCTGTCCACACGTCTGTCTGAGGGTCATACCTGTATGTATATATACATGCATTTTAATACAAAGGCAATTCATTTTAATCAAATCTAGCCAAGGTTACTGTTCTAGCTTTGTTCCCGTTTCCAAAGTATACTGTTCTAGCTTTGTTCCTGTTTCCAAAGTAAAAAAAAAAAAAGTCAAAAGAACAATTTGTTACTATCACAAACATTCCTATTTAAATTTCTCTTTGTGAAACACTGTTTTACACCTTTTTATCTGTACTGATGAGTGTTGACAGAGACAAATGGCCTCTCTTACTTCTAACCTTTTTACTAATTAAATTCACTGGCTTCACTGCTAAAACAAATGTAGTATCTTCAAACTCTTGCAATAAAAGCCAAGAAGTGTAACCCCTAAAATGTTGAACAATTACTTGTAAGCCACTATAGAATTAGAAAATCATAATGGTTAACCAAATTTAATTAATATTATTAAAAAGTCTATCTTGTGATTGTTTTATAATCACACTAATAGAAAATTTAAGCTCATATTTTGAACGCGTTGCCTGCTTTTTGCAAATGTGTTCCATCCTTTCACATATTCACTCATTTTATCAGTTTGCACAAGAGTTCAACAGTTTTTCTACATCTTTAGTGTAGTGTACTTCGCAACCAGTGAGTCAAGTCAGACACTGACTTAGGGTATCCCTCAAATAGTGTGCGTCAATAATAGATGGACCCTCACATCTCCACACCACGAGGGAAAGAATGAAGTTGAATGTGTGGATATAAAGTATGGGGAAGACAGTGATGTAAAATGTGATTTTTTTTTTGTGTGTATTTGAACCAATGCATTTGCTCTGATATATTTTTGGGTTTGATGAGGCAGTTGGATGAAATTCCTGTTACTCTGAGGCTCATACTTCAAATGGTGCAAGTCACTGGGATTTGGTAGTTACACTGAAAGAGGACAAAAGCAACTACATTTGCGGTATATATGGTGTGCTGGTTGGTCTCAGAGTAACAGGAGTTTTAAAAGAAAAGCTGTAAATATTTCATAGTGTCTCTCTTCACTTTGACATCCACTCTGAGTCTGAACAGTTCTCGAGAAACCAGGAAAAAGCATAGAATTGTGTTTGAGTAAACATTGCATATGTCCATAATAGTTACTGATTCAACCCATTTAAGTCTGTGATCCACTGCGTTACGTTTCTATATTCAGGAACGATGATGCATGAAAGTGTGGGTTTGATCACTTTCATTTATAAAGAGGACATTTTTCACTGGTTTTTGTCACTTTTGTTGCCATAACTACTAAAGCCAAATTTGTCACAAGTACTGATGTGTGACTTGTGTTTGCTCAAAACTGTGAGATAGCTTATGTGCTGAAATTTGTACAAAAGAAGATAAAGCATATGAACAAGAAGAATATCAACCATATCAATATCATATCAGTGTGCAATCCTCAGGCAGTGGCTTTTTATCTGTACCAGTATTAAGGATGACAAACTAAAGGCAATGGAGCCTGTATCACAGTTTTGGCCCCAACCTTCTGGAATGACCTGCCAGAGGAAATCAGATTGTCTGAATCATTCTCTACTTTTATATCTCGTCTTTAACAGGGGACATATCATGGTTGAATCCCAGTTGCTTGTTTACCTTGTCATTTAATAGTTTTTTATAATAAGCTTTAAAACATCCTTGGAATGTCTTAACATTTTGTATTTTATCAGTTTCTATATAAAGGACAATGTACTTTGTTTAAAAACTGCTCTATGAATAAACATCCACTGAGTATTAACATGTTTATGTTTGTATATAGCACATATATTAATATTATTATTAGCTTACACAGTGTTATTAACACATAATAATGTTAATAATTTAATATAAGGAATCGCAAGTGCCTTATCACCCATTATGTGACACTATGTACAAGGACATTACTGAAAATTTCAACAGGTCCTCACACAAATGACACTAAATGCAGCGTAGTCAAATCAGTATTCTTAATAGTAGTGAATGTTTCCAAAAAAGAAGACAGACTCACCTCTCCACACAGTCACTTAGCCTCGAGGCTAGAGATGACGCTGGAGCATCATGACCGCCGATGGCATACAGAAAGCCATGCCATGTGGCCACACCCACACCACCTCTCCGTTTAGCCATAGGAGCACAAGCACTCCACCTAAAAGGAATTCATTGTGTTGTTATTATCAGTAAGATAGCGATAAAGCATAAATTAAAATCATGTCCAAAATGAAGATAAATGACAAATGTTTTGGGTAATTTTTTTTTTTTTACTATTATGAGGAGACACATACAAAAACTCTCAACCTTTCCTGTGAGGACAATAATAAGTTTCCTCAATAAACAGAAGTTGTTTGAATGTAGTCTATTTTAAAGGTCTTGAGAGGGTTTGCTGCCTCTTTTGAACTGTGGGTAAATAACCTTAAAAGCACAGAGAGGCGCAGCAGTCAGGAAATAAAACCGGAGACAGCAATTAATTCTGGTCAAATGAAGTCCCTTGTCTCTGACCTGTTGGTGTGCGGGTCGAAACACTCCACTGAACGTAGACAGGATGAGCCGTCACGACCTCCTACTGCATACAACCTGAGATGGAAACAGGGTGGTGTTATCCCTCAAGACTAACACAAATGCACAAAACCACCTGCCATACAAAACACTGCACATATTTCTGTACTCCGATAACCTAGTCTCAATTTAGTGACACTAAAACAGATGGGATATCTGTGTGTATGTTTGTGTGCTGTGGAAGTTTGGGGGGGGGATAAAGTGAGGTACGCAAAATCAATCAACCAAGACTCCTGGGACATTCGAACCCCAAGCAGTGTGTTGCAACGGGAGGGCAAAAACAAGGAGTGCAACTGAACCAGCCAAGCAAGTAATGAGCTCTATCAGGCGAAGAGCCGAGAGAATACACAACAGATACATGCACACTGACAGAGCCACGCACACACACTACTGCTGGGCATGCTTAGCACAAATCACTTGTTTCTGTATTAATTACCATCCATAAAGCATTTCTCTGTAGCCTAACTCTGAGACACTGAATAGCAAAAACAACAGCACAATACTACAATTCTAAAATCTCCTCTAGTCAGCTTCTGGAAAAGCTTAATCCTGGACCTATCTGATGGCCACTATTTATTTATATGTGTGCGTATCTTTGTGTTGTGACTGTGTGTCATTATCACTCATATCACCTTTGACACAACAGTATATTTACAGTAACAAAACATCCATCCCTTCCTCTTTCAAACAGAACAGTGGGTAGTGTGACAATAAATATATTCTCACATTTGACACTTGGCAAGTGCCATACACATTTATACAGTAGTACAACAATTTGGTGTAAGAGGGTACCATTCACATTTTTTTTGTTCGCTTACTATTTTTCTATACTAAGCAAAAGACTTGGCAAAGTTATAATCGATCAATAGTGGTTGACCCACATTATTCATGACAGGAATTGTTAAATCAGATTATTTGAAACTTGTATACAGTATATTTGTAGTCAAAATTTAAATACTGGTGTCAAATTTCAGAGCAATTCCTGTACAAAGCTGAACTGTCTCTATAGCTGATGCTGAAATCAATGAAATGAAAAACAATTCCAAAATACCTCTACGATGTAATATTTCCTGACAGTTTTTACACCGTCTTGCAGGAATTATAAATAATAAGTATTAGTGAACAGATAAATATTGATAAATGATGTTATACAATTACATATAAACACACAGAGCTGTGACAAGGACATTGCTTAAGACCACAGTGGTAATAACTACAGACAGCAACAGACAACAGTAACATTAGTATTTCAGACAATGCAAATTATTTTTTCATGGCATATCAAATTAAGAGGCATCAGAGAAAGACATACACCCTCAGTCCTTATAAAATGATAAAAAAAAAAAAGCTTCAGAAAGTGGCACCCTGAATATGTCAGCATATACAGACACCATAATTACCATGATAATTGAAATAACAAATTGAATAGCAAAAGGCACTACTTGAGAACATAATTAAACACGTAGTTTTCCAATTCAGCTCCAGAAACAAACTGATAACAGAAGGACGGTAATATCCACTACAATATCCTCTTGCATCATATGCCATGGAGATAAAAATAATGACACCAATAATAATAAAAATGCTGAGCACTGGACCCGTTGATCCCTTATGAATAAGAGAGCATTAAAAACCTATTAAAATTTGAACCCAAGCATAATGGAAATAAGTGAATATACTTTATATTGTAACTTTATGTGCTCACTTACTTCCCATTGAGAACAGCCACTCCCACTGTGCTCCTGGGCGTAGCCATACTTGCAACAAAGCTCCACTGGCGAGCTTGGGGATCCCACCTATCAATGATCAAATGATAAGCTATATAGTACATATAAAGGCTATATTTTCACACTACTTGTTCTTCCTTAAAATTAATTTGTGAATCATTAGCTCACCTCTCTACTGTGCTCAAGTAGCTCCAACCATCATGTCCTCCTATTGCGTACATGGGCCCCTCAAGGACCGCCACGCCTGTAACACACCACCGCATGAGTGATAAATGATGGCAACTTACCAAAACTTCATCAGCTTGGACAACTCACAAAAACAACCATGTTTAGAACAAGAGGTACAAGTTTTTATTGTGTGTGCAATCACACCCAGGGTATTAGTTGTGTAGTGATAGCAGCATGTTAACACCCTTAAGCTCAAGAGATTTATCTGCCTGAACATCTGTGGTGCCAGATGTGTGTTTGAATCCCCTCCAACTTTACACACAATGATGCATGAATATAGCAGGTCTTATTAAATCTGAGTTATTTTAACGGTAGGGTTATATACTTAAAATGGGAGGACCTTCCCTGAACAAGATCTCCATATTTGATGCAATCATCTTAACTGTCCTTGAAGTTGCATGAATAACTAAACACCAAATTTGCAGACTGTATTGGAGCAGACCTTGAACTTTGACTTCATTGAGGGATGAGGTGAGAACATCTTGATTCATTTCCTAAACAAATGTTATATGAATATCACAAAGCACATCTTATTCAAGGATTGGACTGGCCTCACCTAAGCCATGCCTGTGTGTTGACATGGGTGGCATGACGCTCCATGTTTTGCTCTGCGGGTTGTAGCACTCCACTGTGTTCAGGGTTTTGAGACCGTCCCGGCCTCCTACCACATACAGACGGCCATCAAGGACAGCTACACCAAACTGTAGTCTCCGTCCACTCATGGTGGCAACCTGCCTCCATGTGTCCCTCCGTAGACAGTACTGCTCGATACTGGTGGCACCTGGGAAATACAAAAGTAAAAGTGTGAAAGAAGTATTTATGTTTTTTCACATTCGAGTTGTATACCTGCAAGAGGTCAGTGCACCACAAGCAAACATACATTAATAGACAATCACACACAGAGACATATTAGATCATGATTTGTAACATTTTGAATATATGAGTTACTATAATTATTAAAAGAAAAGCTTGAGCTAAATGATATGATTTACATATGTATATGTTTTATTAATCAAGATCCAAATGGTAATAACAGTCTGTACAAATGTAATGATAAAAAGCTAAAGATATAAAAGTAATCTGCATATTTTCCTTGAAAGTGTATCACAATATGTGTTTTTATCTCAATCTTGGACCTATAATATGTAGTAATATGAGACAATATACAGTAATATGAACACATTTGTTTAATTGGTTGTGTGCGTCACCTTTTGTAGCATCCATGCCCCCGACAGCAAACATAGCCCCTACAGTGGCCTTGCGGGGTCGGGTCCGGGGGCTTTGAAGCATAGGTCTGCGCTGAGGCAGGAGGTGATACTTCATCCCTTCCATCAGGAGCCGCTGGCACTCCACACTGTCCCGAAGCAAAGGATTTGACTCCAGATCTGCTAAGAACTATAAACACACAAATAAACACACAGGGACATAAAAACTTACTGTTAAAAAGGAGACTGACTGAATGATTGATGTTACGGATTACATGTTAAAGTGGAAACCTATTTCTAACATAGTCCCAAGATATTATAAAACCCAAAGAAAACACAAACGCTACTGAACATACAGTACACAATAAAGAAATACTTCCAACTAAACAACTAAATTAACAATGTTATTTTTACTTTCATCTATAAATCCTACTCCTGCAATTGTGCAATGTCCTAACCAGACCAAAATCTTGGTGTAACAGAAAGTAGTTTTGCATGTTCTCAGTACATTATTCATTCAATCCACTTTTATATGAACACACAGGCCCCTGGTTTAACACTTAAACTCAATAGGGGCCGATGTTATCTGAGAAAACAAGCATGGAGAAGACCATCCGCGAATAATTGGGTACATAAGATGCAATGTCTGCTGTTCCACTTTGAGCTATACCAATAGGAGTGTAGTACAGCTCATTTTGCAACAACCATTAAACCAGGCAGAATGTGTATAATAAAAGTTTAAATACTGTGCAGAGTGCTGCTGTTTGGGGTCAGTGTGGGTCATAGAGTTGGCACTGATTGTAGAGTACACTGATCACTGATTGAGAAAGTAAATGAGAGTCAGGACTATTAGTGCTCTCTCACACACATGCGTACACACACGCTTATACACACCAATCTACACACAAGTATACTAATCTGTTCTCAGCATCTCATCAGCTTTCTACTCCATACACTCTAAACTTATTTATGTACACACACACACACACACACACCCAGGGTTTGCGGCATAAAGTATTCAATCCACCAGTCTGTTCCCTAAAATACATCTACAGGAAATCACGGCCTGTGAAAGAGGCAGGGCGGTAAGAAGCAAGTTTTCCCTGCAGGCAACAAAGCAAGAATTACTTGATTTACATTTAGATAGATGTGTGTTGGTGTGTGTTACTAAATAGAAAG
>JAPSES010000104.1:8570243-8595458 GCA_029822895.1 Maxillicosta whitleyi
GTGTCATTTGAAGTTTTACAGACTTTGTGTATATTTGATGTAAGCACTCAGTGGGGATGTTAATAAATGCCTGCTAAGAAACAATCACAGAGGATAAACATAAGAAAATATTTTTAACCCAAAAAAAAAAAAAAACACTGTTATTTTGACATTTTTCCTTCTCTTCTCCACAAATTCCACCATCACACTAAGAAAGATTCAGCCCAAATAATTTAGCTTGGTCACTGAATGTAAAATCAATTTTCGTAGCCAGACGTGGAGAGCGTAAAGCGAGCATGGTAAGTGGATAAGCAGCTTACACGCCAGGGTGAACCCACGCTTCCAATGCACACAATCACCATGGGACAAATTGGGGTGAACCCTATTTCAGCATTCATTTGTGGCAGGGTGTGATAGAGAAGGACAGAGATATAAAACACGTGTTTGTCCTCTGCTGTGCTATTTATCCATCATGCTGTGAAGAATTGTGATAAGACCCTGCAGGCGTCCTTCCTTCTCCTCTCTCTTCCTTTACCTCGCAGTGGGCAGTAACAGACAAAATAGACACTGTCCACTCAAAACACACAAACACAAGACTTAGTTTGCAAATTTGAGTACCACCAAATTTCTCCTACAGATCCAAACTGGAAATTAATAAAATATTAGAGAAATCCCAAAGACATCTGAATTTCTGATAATGGCATCCTCATGAATGCTGTTTTTTTTTTTTTTTTTTTAAGGAGCAGGATTATTTTGGGTTGAGTTTAAATTTTTAATAAGGTATCTGCTCAATTTCTCCAGAAAACAAAGCTGAATAACTTGTCATAAAACTTGTCTGCTGGGCCCTTCAGGCAAAATTTCACTGGTTACAACATATAATGTGAAATTTCTCAGCATGTGCTCACCCTCTGTGTAAGGATAACTCTGGGCTTCAGACTACTCTTCAGACAGTGAAGTAAGAAAGCAAGATTTTACTTTTAGCCGTGAAAATCCATGATGTGTGTAAATATATTTTGTGACTGGCAAAAAAATTGATAATCTAATTGTCAGGTCGCATTATTTGGCAGTGGAACTGATAGCTGCAGCCCTAAGTTGACCGGTTTAATCTATTTGGAATACACCATCTCATTTACAGACCAGATGCCCCTCTGCGATTACTATGATTAGACTGTGTGTGTGTGTGTGTGTGAGAGAAACACTGGTAACGGGGGAACAGGGATTAAAGGTATTAATCTGGGGTATTGACATCCTCTTGATGAGTGATCACATGACGGCCTAGATAGACAATGCACTAATTGGTTGACGAATATTGATTGGCTCTCCATGTGAAGCTTATTCTTCTCTTTATGGGCATTTCACAGCTCATGAGGTGGCTGAATGTTAATCCATTTGTCACTTAAGTGTGGGTGGTGATGACAGGAGGAGTCGCACATGAAATACTGTTAAAGGTGGGATCTAGACTCAGCATTGTCCTCCATCTTTCTTGTTTTTTGTCCCGCTCTGTCTCTATTCCACAGTTCACTCTTGGCCATCCATCTTCTGCCCTGATTACATGCTACAGCTACTTATGATTTCAGCTGACCAGGCCGAAGTCATATATCTGCGGTGTTCATACTATAAATTGCACAGGAGGTCTATGGGTTCAGACAGAGAAAATAGAAAGAGGTATGGAAGCGTGGGCGTTTTATCTCTACAGCATCTTTGTATAAAAGACTGATGAGGGAGATGAAGAGAGCAGATAATTTAGCTGTGGTTAAGAGAGATATCACACTTAATTAAGGTTTATAACCATGTATGCGTTATGTGACTGTGCCTCTAAGCCCTAGGCGATAACTGAGGTTCTGTGTAGCATATAAACTTGCCAGAATAACATTACCAGTCAGATACTCAGCAAAAGATATGGAGAAAGAGAACATTTCTGCACACAAACTCTACTGCACAAAAACATAAGAGGAAGGGTTGAGATTTACGGTTAATGTAATGGATCTAATTGTCTAAGAGGATAGTGAGATGGAGACAGATTGGAGCCAGGAAGATAGAAAAGGAAGATAATGAAACATATCAACCCAAAATAAAAGATCTGCAGGTGAATGACTGGCAAAAACATACTTTACTGTGAGATATATAAAGACATACAACTCTAGAAAAATATAAGCATCCACAGGTTATTATTTTGAGGTAAGCGTTCAAGTAACAGTATTATAATAAATACCAGTAAATAAAATTAAGATATTATTTATTTTTAATCAGCACAATGTGAAAGTGTTCATTTTAAATTCAGAAATCAATACTTGGCTGTGTTTATAAATAACAGACTCTGCCTCCTGTCTTTTCTTCAGTTCCACCAAATAACATGGCTGGTCTCACTACACTTTTGTACACCTTTCTTTTCATTTTAGCTGGAAGTGTATGATTAAGTATTATTACATAGAGGCACACCTTTTCATTCAATTCATTTTTTTCATGATGTTGTACACTGTTGATCATTAAAAATGTAAAATCACATATATTATAGAATCATCTAGTAATAAATAAATGTAATGCGTAATTCATTCATCTACCAATGTTCAAATTTTGATTGAATACTGACCAAAAACTAAAGCAAACCAGCATTTTTTTTTTTTACTTTTCTTTATTAGTTATGTATTAAGTTTAATCATATTAATTCTAAAAGCATTTTGATTGTATGCTAGTACCCATGTTCTTCCTAATTACAGTCAAGAGATTTTCAATGAGGATCATATCCAGAAATTTGGAGCATTACCTTCATCCAGAGCTGTATTTTTTAGTGACAGGTTTAAAGAAGAACTTCTTTGTGGAAAATGTATTGAACATTTTTGATACACTGAATTTTAACATAGTTCTTTTTAACAAAACACACAATCACAATCCTATTATCATCTAGTGCAGATGATAATAGGATAAGAAACATGCAACAATAAGCCTAAAGTTCCTCTGTGCTGTGCTCACCTGTGGCTGCAGCAGCGGCAGCCGGATGTGAGCCAGGAGCAGGGGTAAGTGGCGTTGCCGACTGGCCGTGTCATGACGGACCCAGGTGAGCAAAGAGGTGACCACAGTTTCCTCATCGGGCACATTGACATCATCTGATGTGAGCAGCCTTTCCATCTCCTCCACAGGCAGCAGCAAGAACTCCTGGCCTCCTACTACCTCCAGAAAGTGTTCCTGTTGAAGCGAGGGAGGGATTGAAACAGAGCAGGGGACAAAATGGTAATGAGAGTCCAGAGGCACGGAAGCATTAGTTTCACAACAGTAAAAATGGATGAATAATGAACTGCAGAAGAAGAAGGGGAGTGGCAGAAGGAAAAAGATGACAGGAAGATTTGAGCTGAGGGAGCTGAGGGATGAATGCTAGGAGGGAAGCAAGAAGAGAGAAAGAGAGGAAGGAAATGAGGGATTGAGAAAGGTCAGAGGAAGAAATGATTAATTGAGTCAGTGACTCATGACAAAGAGGAGGGCTGACAAATGTATGTGGATTAGCGCAGTGCAATATGGTAAAGCCTTATACTAGATAAAGCTATTTTATTATTGGCATGACAAACACATATCATGACATAGCACAGTTTCTTTAAATTCAGCCCTTAGTAAATCTACATAAATTTACAACTATATACTCTACAGAGGGAAAAAAAAAAAGAATTTCCCGCATTTATTTGTGCAAATTTTAAATTCCCCTTTGCATGTCAACTTTGCTCTCCTCCATGTTTGGTTGCCTTTATGCAAATTACCTGCCTGCAGTTATGTTATGTAGGAGACTGCAAAAACACATACAAATGATGAAAAATATTGCCATAAGGAGTGTGGTTTGAGGATTTAATGAAATAAACAACAGAGCGTAACACATCTTTTCTATCATTGAACAATATGTGACTGAGGATTAAGTAGTAAGGTAAACAAGACTAGGTATTTGACTATAATGACATAATTATATGTTTCTCTAATATGGCTGCCATAGATATAAAGCTGATTAATGTAATTTCTTAATATAATATGAATTTACATAAAAGATTAAAAAACCTATACTACCTCTACATTGTCACTTTATTGTACAGTCATTAGAGGCTTTAACAATCCTGTGAGTTCAATTCCATATGTACGTGTTTATGAAAACCAGGCATAGTCAAACCCACATAAAGCCACCTCTGTGACTATGATTACCTAAGATTAAAGTTTCACAATAATCCAGTTGGAGAAACAGAGAGAGAAAGAAAAAGAGGAACAGTGGCATTGATGGAGAGATACAGGATGGAGGTAGGGTATGAAATAAAGCATTTAAAGACAGGAGAGAACAAGAAAAGAAAAAGAATAATCAAGTCGACAAAGCTGCTATTTCACAGTCACCATAGCAACCTAGAGGAGAATAATAGCCATTGTGGTGGTGGTAATGATAATGGTGTGGTGTGTGTTGTGAATGAGAACCCAATTTGTCACTAAGAATACCTCAATGCAGCCTGACAAGGACAAGACGCCTAAAGGTAGAAAGGTGATTAGATGACAAAAATGAACTGCTAAATATGATCATCAACAGTTGACAAGCTGAAACTACATTCTCATCCATCTATTTACATGTGGTATCTCTACAGTCAACATCCCAGTAGTTGCATACCCACCATGGTGTAAGCATGAGCGGACCTCTGCAGATCGTGGCAACCCTGAGCATCTGCGTATGAGCGGATGCCCAGGCAGTTGGAGGGGTGGAGCTGCTTCATTAGGAAGGAGCAGCAGGCCTGAACCACTGACGACAACTGAAGCAAACAGGAGGCTGACAGCAGAGACTCTATGGTGTCCTCTCTCAACTCAAGACGGCCTGGTGTACAGAGGAAGGGGAAGCTTTTTTTTTTTTAAATTTCAGATAGAATATACATAGGTCAACACATGTAAAAAAACAACAACAAAAAAACATGCCATTGTTTATTCTTCATCCTCCATGTTGTAAGTTGTAAATATTCATGTACATGCTTGGGTAAAATGACCATTTCTTACAACGTTGCTCCCAAATTTCAAGTAAAAATATTATCAATTCATAACTGGTCAAAAGAAATTCAAGTCCTGTGTTGTGTTTTGAGGCTCCAAATAATGCAAGGAAAACAACTTCATATTCATTTTCCAACAAAACAATATTAATTTTTAAAGTTAGGAAGGGAGAAATCAATATTAATGCAATAACGCTGATTTTCATTCTCAGCTTTCATGCTCTCCACCATGCTTTCACAATGCTGTTGGGTGATTTATGCCACTTAAAAATGTATGCAGCTCAGCTTTGTTTGATGGCTTTCTCCTTGATCACATTCCAGGGGTTTTCAGCAGGGTTGAGGTTTGCAAATTTGGAGTGGACTGTAATTCTTTCCAGATCTGTATTTTTTTTTTCTTAAAGTCTTGATTTTATTGAATGTATGAAATGAATGGCCTTTAAATTTGATAAAAAATTCCAAGTAACCTGAAAATGTATTAAAGACAATGTAACATCTTCTGATATGTTACTTACATAAAACTGTACAGTCTATAATATGTGATAGTATCTAAGATTTTGATTTTTTAAGATCACGGTGGTTGTGTACCTGTGTATGCATATTGCACCAGGACCCACAATGCATCAGGGTCTACTCCCTCCATCTTTACTTCATCCTGCTTGGCCTCTCGCACATCACTGGTGAACATAGCAGCAAAGTAGTCCGACACAGATGAAAGGACGAGCCTGTGAGAGACGGTGTCAAACATCAGTCAAAGAAGACAGATGGGTATAAATGGAGTCTTCTGACCCTGCTGACAGGACAGAACTACACCACAGCAAAGAGAAAGACAACTAGGAAACAATGACATATCTACACAATCATCATGTATATTATCCTGTTAATAAAGTCAAATTGTCTTGTGAATAAATTTGATTATAGTGCATACAAACAAGTATATATCCAAGTGTATTCAGGTTTTAAAAGCAACAACCACCTTTTCTATCAACTGCAGAAATGAAATAACCTGAAAGGATAAACAAACTTATTCAGACCTCAACTAGTTAGAGAGCAGAACTTAAGCTGACAACCATCTGCGTTCTTAGTTTTTCTACAACTCACAACAGATGTGCCACTTCCTCTGTGACAATCAACAATCATCTCAGAGACTGAAAAGTCACTGTGACTTTATGAGTATTTGCTCGACTCCACTTGTTAGACGTATAACATATATCTCAATTTCCTGAAGGCTCTGTCCAAGGGACGAGTAAAGTTCAATCCAGCCTAATCTAATAAGTCATTTCCATTGTAGTGCAGAATCATAAGAGTGTGAGCAGTGTTAAAATTCAAAGGAAAGTCATGTTTTTTTTCTCAAAAATGAACTGTGGTAGTTCACACCAACTTACAGAGCAACACAAATGCAGATGAGTGAAAGCTGTCTCCCTGTGCTTACTGTCTAAGTCGCAAGTACAATTTCCTTGCTATCTTGAAGCTTAATTAGCTGATTTCCATCTCTATCCAATCACTCCTGGACATGCTCCTCTTTAGGCAATTGGTTGTAAATTGTCAAATGTTTCAAGTGTTGGTTCAATCGCCTGTCATTCAGCTGTCAACCCTCATCCACATATTCACCATCTTACTATGGATGACCTGCTATATCAGTCTTTTAGACATTTTCGTCTTATGGAAGCATTCCATTACAACACTTTTCCCATGGTCATCATAGTGGTATGAGCACAGAGTCCTTTTTTTTTTTTTTTTTTGCACTAAATGTAATCATAGTGCATATTTTCTCATTTTCTTTTCTTCAGTTAATCTCTCCTGACTGGATTGCCACCTTCTCCCAAAAAGTTGTGAAATCTTTTGTTCTCACAATAGGGAGTATAATTAATGGCTACACTAACAAGCAAACTAACACACAGTTTATGTATAGGATTAAAATCCATTTCCCTTATTACAGGTAAGAAGCTTAATATCCTCAAATATTTACTTGCTCAACTGTGAAACTGTAGTGTGGTTTTGCCACAAGTGTATTGATGTTTAACATTATGTTTATTACCACATGTTTTGTAATAAGGGATATTTCAGTGTGAGGTGCAAGTTGAATAATAAAGGGACAATCTGGGATTCATGATTATATTGTTCAGTACTGTGGTGAAGATATGACTTCTGGTAAATAAACAAAAATATCCTTGTAGATACCAGCAAATTAAATAATAAATTCAAGCGTAGCTGAAGTCTAGCTTTAATCTGGTCAAATGGCACGAATGATGGAAATTACTTTTCACATTCGTCACGTTCAGAAGGTCTTTTGTGAAGTACTTATTTTGTATATGTTCATTTCATGGTGAAGATTAAAATACAATTCATGAGACAGAACTCGTTTAATACTAATATGATTCTAAAGGTGTCTGCTTTAACCGATTCTACCAGGGCTCTGACATTTTGTAGCGTTTACAAAAATTACAGTATATTTTATCAAAAAGTCAAAATCTAGCTACAGCAAGAAATCATTTTGTGCATCTTCTCTGAAAAGTTTTGTATTACAACAACAAAAAAATGAAATGAATGAAATATATGATGCAAGAAGTTAGGTGAAGGTGTAACTCAGCTTGTACTGTCTATTAGAGATGAGCATGAAAAACCAGTTAGTCGAGACAGTAAGCACAGCCTGCATCTTTTTTAAAGAGTTGACACAGTTTTTTTTGGAGTGGGATAGAGGGAAATGTATTTTTACTTCTAGACACAGAACAGATGTTTATGGTAGTGTTTCTACCCATGTGCTGCATAAATGAAATTTGAAAAAAAAAGTGTTTAAAATTAGAGTACACTTGTGGTTCACCCTTGGTTGGTCAGTTTTTTTGTTTTTTTTGTTTTTTTACTAGTTTAGTTTAATTACTATGATTTTAGTTTGGGTGGAGGACATGTTAGAAGGATGACCAAATAATTAATTGAAACACATCTTGATTAAGCCACTTCAAAAAGTAACTAAAATACCCATTTGCACTGTTTATACATTCCCCTCTCTTACATGTTTTGGAGACATCATGTTTGCATTACTGTCCCCTGAGTAACAACAATATTTCTGTTTTATTTGGAATATTTTGGGTTTCCACACAGGACATAAAAAGAAGACACAAACTCAGCTAGATCAAGTCCTGGCAGGCACTATGAAAGGCATGCCAGTCTGGGTAGACAGTGAGGAGATTACTCAATTTGCATGTGTCAGTCACAGAAGCTCAGCTTACAAATATGACACAGACGGAGAGGAATATACAAGTGGTAAGGTCAAAGTAAAAGTCAAAGCAGCAGAGTATGTTCATTTGCAAAGACACATTTGATTTAATCATCACACCAAAAAATGTATCATCTTTTTAAGTCACCTACACCATTTTTTTAAAAAACATTTCATATGACATTTAGATACACGTTGAAAGGCAAATATGTTAAATTAGTAGCCTGTTGTAGCTAGAAGTGCCAGAAAAGTGTGTTCATTTTTAGGTTAATGACAGTGATATACACACATTACTGTTGGGTTTAGTATTATTGATGTCTTCATTTAAATATTTGTGAAAATACATTGCAGCCATGTTTGACAAAATCATCAGAATTTTTCTTGTTGAAATGGCTTTTCTGAAGATTTTACTCTTCCACATTTGTGTGTGTTCTTGTGTGGGTTTATATTTTCATGGCCAACATACTTGAATGAGCATGTGCTAAACTCATTACTGAGTGTGTCACAGAGACCTTGACATATAGCCTCAAGCAGAGAACAACAGTGTTGAGAGTGTGTATGTGTGGGTTTTTTTTTTTTTACAGACAAAGATGTCAAAATAAACTCTAGTCAGCAGTCCAGTCAGGTACAGTATCTTTCTCTTATCTTTCTTTTACTCTGACACACATGCATAGAATATCCGCCTCCATTTTTCATGTGGCTCTCACTTCAGACTAACTGTGAGCGACACAGGCTATATATACAGTGGTGAGTTATTTACACACAAACATAAATGTGTGGAAGACAGAGACATGGCAGCCAGGGTGTCCCACTGTAATGGAAAGAGCAGAGAGTCGACAAAATGCCACAGTGAGGAGAGCAGGAAACAGAAGAGTTGGTTTCAGGAAAGGAGGGCAAGAGCTCAAAACCGAACACTGTGTGTTTGTGTTTGACTGTGGATGTGCTGCTTGGTACAGAGTAGTGGAAAAACAGAGAAAGAGGAAAACAACAGGGGCTGTGGTTAGAGAGGCTTACTCATCTATCTCTTCATACAACTGTATAGGCAAAAAAAAAAAAATCTGAGAAGTACCACACCATGCACATAATTGGCCCCTGATGCATACCTATTGATTCACTACAGATGTTCAAAGGTGAACTTAAGGTACACATGGAAGGTAGAATTAATGTAGCACTTCTTCAGAAAACACATTTGCAAGGAAATGTATTTGTATAGTGCTCTACCCCAGAGACCAAAGGTATAATTATGCTGATTTTTTTTTCACACATACTGTATATATAGTGCTAGAGTTTTGCTCAAAGTGCGTTTTTTTTGTCACAAACTTCAAAATGCTACTATACACAGTACAAGTAGTCCATTCAGGATGTACAGTGCATTTGCTTGCATTCCTGCAAGACACAGAGAGAGGGAAAGAAGAAGAGTGAAAGGAGGAGTATGTTTTGTTCCCAGAAAAGCACTCTTATCCTACACGTACAATAAATCAATTGCAAACAAAACAACCGATTTCAACAACTGATGTCTTACTCCCACCCCCTCGCTCGCACGTAGACTCAATGTGGACACACACATACACACAGCTTCAGATGCCAACACATTAGGATTCTCATACAGCAGGGTCTTTTGTCTGTCACCATCTGTGCCTGGAAGTCTAAATCAAATGAAGCAGAAGAGGAAGGCAGTGAGAGAAAAGGAGTCTTTTCTGCTGGTGGAGGGCTGCTCTTCTGTCTCATCTTTGTGCTGAAGGACCTTCCTGCTGCACCAGTGGCCACACGCCCAGAGTGCAACAGCAGCAGAAGAATATATAGAAGGGTTCTGAGGGGATGACAAGCACGTGTGTTTGTGCATGTATGTATTTGAAGCATGATTCACAGGCTCAGCCGACTGTATGTGGTACAGAGAGACTATAAAAATAAAAGGGGACTTTTCATGGCATGACTGCTGATGTTCTGCTTTGAAATATTCTTGGCATACAGTATGCATCATCATGTGTGTACATGCATGGATTGAGAAGTTGTGGTGAATGTGTCAGCTTTGCATGCAGGATCTCTTGTTAATGCTGCTGCATACATTAAAGTGTAAGCTCTTGTGTACATATATTTTTGTGATATTGCATCCAGTCAGCATGTCGGACAAAGAGATAGTCTAGATTACTGTGACTGCAAACAATAAGCTGTTAATATCCATGCATCCTTTTTATTGTCTGCTGTTGGATAAATGGGCAAAAATTTCCATTATATATTGAACATATGACTGTTCTAAAATTCTAATACTAAATTAAAGTTTAGTGGTAGCAAGTTAGATAGATGGAGAAGTAATTTTGCATTGTTGCTAGTATGATTTTATGCAAGCGAATAGCATTTCATCATGCAGACAACTAATAATTTTTTGATAAGTTAATCAATAACAATCATTTACCTGACAAACAATGTTGCTGGTTGCAGCCTTTTATAATTGATGATTTACTGCTTCTCCTTCCGTGTTAATTAAATTAAAGGTACAGTGTTTAACTCCCATACTCTAGGTAGCAGTAAATGCCTGTATCAGTGGAAAGACAATGCGATTTCTCCGTTCCAATGAACTGCTTATCTAACGGCGGGTACTTTGGGACAAAACGCCTTGGCTGTATCTTTTTCAATTTTCTAATACTTCGTTTCCATAACCTGTCCGAATGACAAGCGTCTCAACTCCTCTGTCATCACTAATTTCGAGCAATGAGGTAAGTATACAAAAATAAAATGTTCATAAATTGAATTTGAAAAGATTTAAGATATCATTTGTCACGCAGATGTCTTAAAAATATGGCGTACCAGAAGGGACAAAATTAAATAATAAATACATCTATCATTAATTACTTAAATGTGCCATTGATTAGTATAGGAAATACTTAGATTATATAAATAAATACAGCTATCATGAATTACTTAAATGTGTCATGAATTGATTAAAATAGCAATGTAATCATATATAATTATTTCACTATTTAATTATTTTATGGTCTCAGTGTCAGAGGGCCACAATGAATTTATTTTATCTGTCACTGTGGCTCATCAGCAGACACTAATATCTGATTGGTTATCCCACACAGCCAGTCATTGAATCCTACCTGTGTGCAGGGATACGCCGGTCTCCGGCCACTAATATGACATCACACAGCTGTCGGGTCCTCAGATACCCTTCCATCTTGCGGAACGTGACATCAGCGTGGGACAGAGCGGTGAACATAGACTCCTCAGGACATGCACATGGTTCCAACGATACACAGGAGGACAGCGTGGCACTGCTGTTGGACGTCCTGTACACATAGTGACAATGACAAACACACACAAGTACACAATTGACACAAAGAGAAGGAGACAAAAGCTGTAAGTGCATGTGTTGATATTGATTCTCTTTTGTTCACGACAAATAGACAGATGTGTGGAGAGAGCTACACCAGCTGCTCTGCGTCTTCTATGTGCTGTATTTTTCTTTGTTCCATTGCCTCACACATATTCACTTTCTCCTTCACTTTTCAACAGGCTTACTGTATGTCGCCAAGAGCAGACAAAGACTCTTTAATGGTCCAATTACTAGGAGTAAATGGCCAGATAAATTTAGCTCACTTAAAAGAGAACTTGCCAATTAAATAGCTGTGGGAGCTGAGCCCATAGGATATGCAGTAATTTACTCTACTCCCTAATGGAACTCAGTTTCCTTGTATCTGTACCAACAACGGCAAACGAAGCAAGGTTTTGGGCTAGGATGGCTTCAGTATTCATGTTTTCAGTATTGTAAGTGTGGAAGCCCTGGGCTCTTAGGCTATATCTTATTTCATTCTGATGAGGTGTGTGTGTGTGTGTGTGTGTGTGTGTGTGTGTGTGTGTGTGTGTGAGTAAGAGCGTACAAGTGTGTTTGTCAAAGATAACTAACTAAATTACAGCCGCCTTGTGAATCATCAACCATCATGGCTCCCTATGCAGCATTTATTTTATGAGAGCCAAGACTGTACTTCCATTTTTAATTTAACAGGCTGGACGAGCCCTACAGCACAAGAGATCACAAATTAACTGATACTTCGTAGATGACACCATTTCAACTTAGTTAAAGAGAAATCGAGCTGTTCTAGAATGTGAATTGTGCATTCAGTTTGTTTCAAAAGCTACAAATGAAACCATCTTAAAATGTGATCTTCTACATGGAAATAGGGCTGTATGATTTTGGCCAAATATAAAATCTCAATTTTTTCCTCTGAAAACTCAATTTTTGATTTTGATTTCCGGGTAAAACAACAAAAAAGAACAGAAGTCGACATGTTGTTTTTGTATGCAGCCTGCAATGCAAGGCACTACCCCCTACCTCAAATCTGTGATATTATTATGGAATCCCCAAAAATTCCATGATGGGCCCACAGAAGTTATCCCAATGTAAGTCAGTGTCAGGCATCAGTTTGCATACATGCGTGAATGGACCATGTAAGATGAGTGATCCTCATGCGGTTATATTTAAATTGGGGGATCCGTGCATGGAAGAGACCGACCCAGGACACACTGGAGCGATTATATTTCTGGGCTGACCTGGGAATGCCTTAGGATTCCCTTGGAGCTGATGGATGTGGCTGGGGAGAGGGCTGTCTGGGCTAGTCTACTGAGGCTGCTGCCCCCATGACCCAGACCCAGATCAGATAAAGACGATAAGGTATGGATCTGTGCGTGGAAAATGTTAGATGAGTGATCCCCATGCAGTTAGATTTGAATTGGGTGATCTGTGCGTGGACCACGGCTCATACTGGTATCACTACTGGAGGCCCATCACAGATTTATGGTCAATGGTCATTACACAAACTTCTGTGAAAGACTGCTCCCATAGATAGGAGGAGGGGCCTATGGTAGCCTACAGGAATGCAGCTCGGAGACCCAAGAGAGAGATGAAATCAATCAGAAGTTATGGAAGTTTGTTGCATTCGCTTAGAAAAATAAAAATAAGCCGTTTTTCTGAATTAACAAGATAAATATCTCATAAAAATTTGTCTTTTTAAAAAAAAATTTCATAAAACCGTTTCTTGTAATTACAAGATAATTATCTCATTAATTGAGAAAAACAGCTGATTTGACTCATGCTACGTCTCTATAATACAAGAAAGTTTTCATACAGAGAAGTCATCTGTCACTGACACTAAAACAACCCATTTACTTTCATTATCAATTTGTGGTCATTTATTAAAGTTGCTTCCATTTATTCTGTGATTGTAGCTGTTAAAACAATTTATTTGTTTCTGGTCTCTATTTTAAATTGAAATTTGTGACTTTCCCCGATACGTTTTGACACTCAATCATCTAATTTGTGCTAAATAATAATGTATACAATCGATAAGCACAGCTATTCTTTTTATTGATTTATCTGTTCACCATCTTTAAAAGAGGGATCCTTGTTACTGTTTTTGTTTTCTGGTTATGTCTGTGGAGTTGATTTCATCACTTGAAGAATCTAAGAATATATGTCATATATTTTAAAGATATAAAGGTCCCTAAAGTAAGTTTTGATACTGTATATTGTGCTAGAAAAGAAAGGACTTTTCATGTAAACACCGGGGTTTGTGTCTGCTGGTGTTGATGTGCTAAAGCAGAAGTCATCTTTTCACGGTCCTCTCTATCTGTCTCTCATCCTCCCACTTCTATATTATCGACTAACCTTTCATCCATCACACACACACTATCTTTGCCTTAGTTTTCTCTCTTCCCTATCCTTTTCTATCTCTCCGAGGAGGATTTTGGCTAGCTCTTTCTGGCCTCTTGTGTGAGTGTGTGCGCGCAAGAGTCTGTGTGTGTGTGTGTAGACGAATGGTGTGGCTAAATACTGCCAGAGGAGATGGCTTTGAAGTGGGGGAACGCTGCCTTCCAGTCCCCTTAATTGAGCCTGGCAGCCACTCAACATGGACAGAAAGAGGGGCACAGAGGGAGAGAAGAGAGAAACAGAGTGTGTTTTGGGGTGAATCCACACCACGCAGACAGATTTCCTTAAACCCCTGAAACAGGCAAGGACACGCACACAGCTGTCATTCAGTGTCTCTTGCCCTGCCTCTCTCTCTTTAACACATAAACACACACGCCATGGTGACTAACTACCTTGCCTGCTAACACCTAATACAAAGAAAACCATTCTGTAAAATGATATACAGTGTTATTATGAAGCCACTGTGGCTAGTTACTGTGTTACACCCTCTCAGACACGCATTTAAACACTTTTGTTTCCCAACACATTAGCAGAGCAAAGCAGGAATGGTCATAGGTGGGCAGAGACAAACATAGGATAGGGATACAGAAGGAGAGAAGGGGTTACTGAGGGAGACACACCAGGATTACAGAAGAAGAGCTGCGTATGGTGAAGTTTGAAAAAAAGGGGGGAGGAAGGGATGGGTGGAGTAGAGATCAGCCTCCAGTTACTCTGAGATTCAGAGTGCGTCCCTTGCAATGATCCCATTTGGGATTCTGCCACCCGTGTACTGTCATACTGTACACAGGAACTCTCTGAGCCAGAGGAGACTATATAGCATACAGCAAACACACAAATCTACACATGTCTGTCATAAAACATATATGCCCTGAGCTGCAGAAAATAATCTTGGTATCAGTATAGCATTCCATAACATATACAATGCGTGTGTACCACATCAGGTTCTTACTCAATTTTCTTCAGTCTATGCTAATGAAGCTTGTGTGGAAGTACGTGCACATTATTTTTAATCAGAAGTAATTTTCTGTGAAAGCACTGCCAGACTCTTATCATCACTGAAGATATGACATCAAGCCTTGCATGACAATAAACCTCATTTCTCTCCTTCTCAGACTTCTTTCACAAACACAGGAATCTGCTGTGAAAGCGAAATAGGTATAAATGAAGACCTCAGATATTAACCGATTAAAAAAAACATATCTATGTTTGCACCCACTGAATGCTGTTGCAAAGTGTGAGATAGTGTGTATGTGTATGCAAGAGTCCATGCCTTTCTTATGAATCATTTATATTTTCTGATGCCTGTCTTGGGAGCTCAGAGTATGATAGGAGGCGTTCAGTTTCATCATTATGCCAGGGTAGTAAATACACAAACATGGGCATGACTTGGGGTAGTGAGTAAAAGCTGGCAGATCGGTCAGTGAAAACAAAACAATATGAATGTCAAGTGCAGTATGTTGCCACATGAAGAGCTGAGCCCTGAAGTCATATTGTTAATTTGACTCTGTAAATCCCATATTCACAAGAGAATCCATTTCTGTTTGTGTTTTTGTGTTTGGCTGCATGGTGAAGCCTCATTAGAAGGTTGAGAGAAGAAATCAGTGGACCACATGTTGTCCCAAGGTTCTCGGCCATTATTGTCTTTCTCTCTCTCCTTCTGTCCATATGAGTACTGCTTCCTCTGTACAGTCTCTTTGGTGAATTATTAAATTCATTTTACATACAACACACACACAACACATTGCAATTTGTAGTAGTTTTGTAAGCTAACTATCAATACAAGTGTGACATGACAATACCTAAAGGTGATTGAGTATTAAATTGTTTTTACTTTTTTTATTATTATTATTAAACTGTACAATACACGTAGTCCCTTGTTTTTAAGTTCTGCCTTCATTTACAAACTTTTTGGTTTCAAGGGAACCTATCTGCTGTCTGGTGTTTTTTCCAGTTTTTTTTTTTTTAATCACTTCAGGTTTAAAGGTTAAAGGTCCTACATCTCAATTAAACCCAGACCTCCACCTCTGACTCTCCTACCTGCAGGAGCTGGAGTCGGTTTCCGGGTTGTTGTTGTTTTCCTCGGTGCCCGCTGCCGCTACCGCCTCGTCTTCAACTCCGTGTTGAGCGGCGGGTTCGGGCACCAGCGGGGGCAGCGGGGCCTCGCCGGGGGGCTCCATGCTCGAGAGCGGACGAGAGCGACGATGAGGTGGTGGGGAGACCCACGACAACGCCGCGGCGGAGGTCCTGCACTCAGGCTGGCTGAAGGACCGGGGACAGGAGCTCCCCGTCGCTCCGCCCGGACCACCCCGACTCCCCGCTGGATCAGCAAACTTTCTGTTACTACCGTTACACAGGTTAGACCCGGCGCTGCCGCTAGCCACCAGACTGCCGTGACCCACCACACCGGGGTTTACACAGGCTGAGTTCGAGTTGCTGCAGCCGCTAACTGAAGGTCTGTCTCCGGAGCTTGCGCCCGCTCTCCTCCCGGCGAAGTATTCTCCTAGAGGCGGAGAGTGAGTCGGAGGCACCGCGGGATGACCGAACCACCTCCATCGGATCCTGAGGATCTGCTTCACATCGAACTCCTTCCGCGAGGAAGAGCCCGAGCCGCTACTCGACATTCCAGGGCTCGAGACTGAGGAAATGGCGGGGGAGAGCCCGTGCCGCTCTGCCGTTAAAGCCGTACTCTGAACTGCACGCGCGTCTCTCCTGGCAACCGCACGCCCGTGAACCGCGACTGGAGGTAGAGAGCGGAGTATGGAGAGTATATGGACAGTCACAGAGGGAGGGGTGGCTGCACACACTCCGAACGTCAGTACCACAGCTTTTACACACGCACAAACTAAACCACTAACATCTGCCACAAGGACAAATTAATGTCACATTTCTGCAAAAAAAAAAAAAAAAAATGTTACGCAGGCCACAGACGTTTTGTTGCACAGAGCAGAGATCATTACCGTCATAATTATCACTATCATTACTCAAGTTGCCAGACATTGGGCTAAATTTTTAATTGAACCAGAAGATGTAGGAACGACTCAACAATCCATCTTGTAGCAACAGTAGGTCTGTATTAAGGATAATATATACTAGGATAAATCACTGTTGTGTCATTAATAGTGAAGGTAATGCAACTGCAGGTGTAGCAAAACTTCTCAATTGGTTCACTGTGATTTACTCTAAAAGTCAGTGCTAGTCCAATGAACATAGATTTAAGTGAGGGTATGGTCACCATTATGTAGCTGAGAGTCTTTTTTTTTTTAATCAACTTTATCTCCTTTATGTTCTCATTCGTCTGATATTAGCACCACTCTGCTGCAATAAGCAAGCAAGCAGATTTAATGTTTGATAGTGAAAATACAAAATAGTCCACACCACTCTGACTCATCACACAGAGGGATGTCGTGGTGTCCTTGAAAATGAAATTTCACTTGTCACACTCCAACAAGAAGCACTCCCCCAAATGCACACACTTCCTCCCTGGCTTCTAGTGTTTCTCCACAAATCACATCTCTACTAGGACCTCACATTCACTAGTGCTTTCCTCCATCTGCAATGCAGCAGCTATTCCAAAACAGTAATGATCAGTGGGAGTGGGTCCTTTGGGAGCCATCCCATCCAGACGCCCTGGGCACCCAGCAGACCAACCAGCCAGAACCTTCATCACCTTGCAGTAACCTCGAGGCAACCACAAGAAACACCAGAGCTATGGAGCCACAAGACAATGTGTACTGGGTGGACTCCCATCAACATTGGGGACGGGAATACTTTAAGAGTTCAACTCTAGCAAGAATCAATAAGTCAGACAGCCGAGGTCAGTTTGTGATTTACACAGAAAGGGAGATGTGTTACTCATAAATTGGCCCGGCAGAGTAAGAACCAGAGCCCAGACACTAATTTTTTCAATAAATGGCTGAACAGATGAATACAGTCTGTGGCATTTTTGCTTACTTTGAAAGAAACAAGCTGGTTTTCTTCCATTTCAGGATGCAACTGACAGATAAGTGCAGGACCACCCTGCTGCTCTATCTGATCAATACAACAAAGTCAATACACACACGCTTTCAAACAGAGACGGACAAGCTACAGATGCAAGAAGGCATGAAAACAAGCAACAAAAAGGAAAAGGACCAGAGGAGATGATACAGGAAACCAGTGAGCAACATTAGGCATGTTTAGCTGTTTTAGATGAGTTAAACCACACACTGCTTAAATCAAACAAAGCAAATACAGTTCATTTGGTTCCAGTCCACATACTTTCACTCACAGCTGCTGCTTTGTGACCAAGTGCAGTTCGTAGAGGGAACTCATGCCATTAAATAAAGACTTAGTGGACCCAGGAGTTCAATAAGTTGAAAAGATCTTTATATCCTTTTTCAAAGCGTATTCATGATTATTCACATCCTCCCACATTGCAGAGTATCAACTATGTGTCAGTTTTTCTCATTTGCTTACACATGTTTTCAGAATGCAAGACACTGACACACTCTATCTATACAATCTATCAAATAGATGATGTCTAAATGAGAACCGACGACTGATGTCCTCATTTTCTGCTTTTTCACTCATCAAATGTGCTCAACATTTTGAATAACACAGTGAAAAATCTGTGTATCAGTACACTCCAAACATAATTTCAAGAAAGTAAAAAGGGTTTGTTTCTAGGAAATTATTATTATTATTATTATTTTGTATTATACATAGGAATATTGAGCTTCATTCTAGTAGGGATGTGTAAGCCGTTTGTATTTTCAGTGATATGTTACATACTGTACTTGTTGGAAATGGTTATCACTTCATCCTCAAATATTAAACACATAGAACAGATTGTATCCTGTAATACTGTATACATATACTGTATACAAAGCAATTGATAATCCAATTAAGCTCTGCTATGCTTCACTACCTGTGTTGTCATATGCATTCATCATTATTTGTAGGATTGGTGTACAGTTATGGTGGTTGCAATCATATATTTCCTTCCACCAAACTGAAAAAAATACTGAAAATACTGTGATTGGTGGTGTGATTCTAATGTTTTTTCCATGTGAAATTACAGATTTTATTAATAGAAATTACGTACACATTTACTTGCAGAAATGTGCTTGTTTTTATGCAGAGCAGGTGTAAGATAAGGGATTTGAATGTCAGGTCTTTGAGTCTCAAGTTTCAGTGTTAACTGAGAGAAACTGCAAGATGCACAGAGAAGGACCTCTGTTAAAAAGGCCAGCTCTTCTTTGTTGTTAAATCTCAAACCTGGGGTGTTGTGTTGTCCTACAAATTGATTTTGCTTAAGATTTAATCTAAGGTGTATACCAGTGATCAAAGAAATACAATGGATTTCAGTCAAATATTTGGTTTAAAGCCTGACTGTGTAATAATCTGTGAGATTGGTGAACATTATTGAACGACTGAAACACATAAGATGTTTCTTCATATCGTGTTTGGACAGTGTTTGGTTTCTGCATTCTGAGCTTTTTATTGAAAGTGGTGTGACTATCATATGTCCCTGTTGTGGGATCAGTAATGTTTAATCTAATCTAATCTGATCTGATCTAATCTGATCTGATCTGAGTTGATCTGATCGGATCTAATGCACTTTAACATTGGCTGATACCCATGATAAACACAAAGAAGTAGAAGAGGAAATACATTGTACAGTATGTTACTATGGAGACTTGGTGGACCTCTGTTGGATATAAACAGCTAAACCAAGGAATGAAAATATTGTTGTGAAGGTTAAATTCAATTTCTGCTGTTATAACCCCCAAACCTTACAAACCGAACCTTTAAATCATGTTTGAATGCGAGAACTGAAGTGTTATAAATGGAATAATTTGATAAGCGGGAGAGTTAGAAGATCCCCTGTTTTATCATAAAAAAAAAAAAAATCCAATGCATTTCTCTAAAACTCACGATGGAAATGGTGTGGTGATACTGGGGGAGGTTGGAAATGAGGCTCTGAGGGGGAATGAAGCTGAGGAATGACGGGCCATTCAGCTCTGGTCTCCTTCAGTTGGATCTAATCATCGACCGCTTGGCAGGAGCCTCCTTGAGCCAGCTACTGTTATTGGTCTCCTGGCTGTGGCAGTCTCAGACTATCACTCAAAACTCTCTGGCATGGCTTTATGGCCATACTGCACTCTGGACACACACGTATGCACCGAAGGAAATGACACCATGAAATTTCATTCACACATGGTTCACAGTCAATATTCGTCTTGTTTATGTGCTTTCACACATGTAGCCATGCATGCACACAAGCACACATACTGGACACGCATGCAAATGGTACCATGCAATTGTATTTATGCACATTTTGTAGTCTGAATGCGTCCATGCCAAGCACTCAAATACAAATGCAGAGCCAAATAAAAACAGGTAGCAGCCGTCTGGGGAAAGCTGTCGTAAAAAACATTTTATGGGGCCAGAAAGTGAAACATTATCTGTCTGGCAGGGCTGTGATGATCTGGCAATCTCATATGACTGATGTTCATTGTTTGAAGGCCTTCCTTGAAATTTTCTTTCTTTCTGTCGCCCTCTGTTTTGCATCTTTTCCTTTTTTTTCTGCTCAATTTTGGAACCTCCTCATCTCTTCTTGTCTTTCCACCTGCACTCTCCTCCATTCTCCTCAATCTCCTTTCCAACCTCAATTTCCAGCTCCCCTTCCATGCTATTATACTCTATCACTCAAGGGAAGATGTGTGTATTTGTGCGTGTGTGCGTGTAATGGTAGGACTGTGGCTGTGATTCCCTGAGGTGTAGACCTGCAGGGACGAAGCTACAAGAGCCATTGTTCTTTACAGGCTCACTGGCATACACACGTCATGATTTGTGTGTAAACACCACCCTTGTGTGCTCCCCACACACACACACACACACACACACACACACACACACACAGCTATGAGAAATATGAATCATATGTCTACTATATATTCTGCATGCATACACATAAAAACACAAGGACTCGCTTTCATTCAAGTCATAGCCCCTATATCACACACAAGACAAAAGCACATATGCACATGCACATAGCCCGTTTCTGTTGTGTAATCACAGTGTTGACTGGTTCTGAAACTGCAGGCAAGTCTGTCCTTGAGACTCAGAGCAGGCTCAGACTGGCCAAGCAAATAATTACCACTCTACACTGACACGCTGTCTCCTCCCAACACATGGACCACAGAATTTGTGAATGTGTGTGTGTGTGTGTGTGTGTAACTTAATGACATGGGGGTGTAAATATGTTTACAGTCAGATAGGGGACTCAGTTCCATTAAAATACAGCTCCTCTCATTGTGCATCATTAAACATTTTAGCTTTAAGACTTGCTTTAAGGTCATGATTAGGTCAGAGTAATGCTGTAGCCATGTTTAACCCTCAACGACCTAAACAACTGGCAGCAACCAAAGGCGTCTACTGACCTAAAAGGTTTAATAGCATTTGAACCACTAAACCACTGCAGTTTCTCAGCCCTTTGGTGTCATTAGATATGATCCATTTGGATGTTCAGAGGCTGTTTAGTGATCATGGAAACACCATCATCTTCTACAACATTGAACCACCAATAAAACCCATGTAGCTTGACAAATGACAGTGGCTCATATGCTTGTTTTTATGTTCAGTTAATAATATATTTTACTGAAAGTCACATAAATCTTTGAACATGTTGAGCTTTAATGGAAATCTACATAAGTAAATCAAATATGAGAAAATGCCTCCTTTTCAGTGTAAAATGCACATGATAACATTATAACGCAGTGGGAAAAGTCACCACAAAAGTAGTTCTAGGTCTGTAAGGATTAAGTTCTAAGACATAAGGATATAGGACATGATTGATAAAAATGAATACAATGTCCCCTATGGTGATGGAAACACAGCTATGCAGGCAAAGACAATCAAACTGATCTGGAGGCGCAATTTTCAATTTTATTAAACAGAAAATTAATCACTCCTGCAAGAAGGTGATGGAAAAAAGCCAAGATTTAAGTGAAAGTGTTTGTGTGTCTAATCTGAATAAAAGACAGACCACCTTCGGCTGGTAATTTCCCTCGTATCCTCCATCGATCAGTCAGCAGCAGAACCGCACAGATCAAGGACAGCATTCTCTGTGGTTTATGTGTGTGTTAAGCGCAGACTCTATCTGCATTCAGTGAGTGTGTGTGTTTTAACTCTGGACTGAGGGTTTTGTCCCAGTTTCCTGAGCTGTGACTAATAGGAGAGATGAAAGAATGAAAGAAACTAAACATCAGTTGATCAGCAAATTCAGACGCAGCGCTTCACTCCTCCCAGGCTTGTACTCTTTTACCACGTACTTCTTATGGGAGGAAAGGGGAAAAAAATGCAAGTTCAGATTCCACTGATTCACGGAGCATCTCGTCTATCTCTTTAATGTCCTCTATCTTTTCCCCGTCTTCCTCACCCACCGTAACAACCTCCTTCGTCCATTTATTAATTTCCTCCTCCACTTTCTCCCATCCATTACCCTCGTCCTCTTACTTCTCTTGATATCCTCCCTCCTTCAATAGATGGATCTACAGTATGTGAGGGTTAATTAGGTGTGTCTTGTGTTCAGCTAGAGTCTGTAATATAAAGGCTTTTGAGCACAGCTGAGTGGACTATAATGAGTGGGAGGAAGAGAAAAACAATCAGAGACAGAGGCAGAGATGGAAAAAAAAAAACAGGCTGCGTGACCTGAGAGATGGAAACAAAGCGGACAAGGATCAAAACACCCAAACTGCCCACAGTTACATCTATGCCTTGCCACATACGCACAACTACTATGTAGATACACACACACACTCTTTTTTTATTGGGACTCACATTGGAGCAGTAACTCTCCATCTTGCTCCCTCTGCGTCGAGTAAGACTTTGACACACTTTTACTGCCATGTTTTATTCAACACAAATGTAGAGAGAAAAAGATGTTACTGGGTGAGTGCGAGTGGGTAAATGGATGTCTGCTGTATTTGCTACCAGGTCTAGCAGGCACACACAACGACACACACACACTTTCATATGCACACAAGGCTTTGGGCCTGCCCAAGTGTGAACCAAACTGCCCAATTACTTTGATCCATGCCTGTTGCTGTGGGATGAGAAAACAGTTTCTCTCTTTTTGCCTTAAAGCAAATCACCTGGGTTCTCTCACTCAACCACACACACATGCACGAAACATAATGGCTATGGTCTGGCTTCCCAGCTCTAGTTCCTCTAATTGCCCAAGAGGATGGAGCGAGTGAGCGAGAGAGAGAGAGAAAGAGAGAGAGAGAGAGAGAGAGAATGCAGAATACAAACTGCCAAATTTAACCACATTTACTGAGCTGTGCATCTGCTGAGCAACTCCAGAACAAGAGGAAAAGCCGGATGGTGGTGATGAGAATGGCAAGAGTCGCCATCGCAGAAATCCAATGGCTCCTGGCTTCCATCCAATCTAATCAAACTTGCTGTTATATCAGCATTCGTCCCAACACACCTCCACATATACATCTTTTCTGAGCAAAGGAAAGGCAGCTATTGATCGGTCGGGTCAGACACTTGGCCTTGACGCACATATCTGTTCAACCCTGACATTAAATTTAGCCAGTGCAGGATAAAGTCAACTTTATGTGGAGGAGTTAGAAAATTATATGACCCATGACAAATCAAACAAAGTCTGCAAACAGCCCCGCGTAAAAAAAAATGTCAATCTGATTCCCTACACAAACAGTGATTCCATATTGATTTGTGGTGTATAAAGTATTAGACTGAATGAGGGATGTTTTACCGATAAAGACAGAAAATGTCTGCTCTTGGGGATCATTTAGTGGCTGAAATATTAAATACAGGTCAGGGATTTATATATGTTTTTTCTATTTATATATTTATTTATGAAACTTTACATTTAAAGCACTGCATTGTACAGTACTTTATATCTCTCCTGTTTTTTTTTTTTTTTTTGTTTGTTTTTTTTAAATATCTCTAGGCTCTTTCTGATCAATTATTCCTCACAATTTGATATTCACAGGCTAAAGATTGTTGAACATTCATTCCTCCACTGTCACCTCTGCATTTATTGAAAATATTAATTAATATATTGCATTATTTTTCCATTTTACATATCATTTAATTATTGAAATATGTTTTAAAATATCTTTTCATGATCTCTTTTGTGGTGTTCTGAAGCATTCTGATCAAGACATGTTACTTTTATGTGCTCTCTAAATATAAATGATCTGACTAAACCCAACCTTTAAAAACACACAAGAGAAGACAAGTGTTGTATTTTTTGTAACTCCAAAGAATAGAGTACTGCTAAAAAAATAAAAAAATAAAAAAAAAAATTCAGCAGATAATGAGGTTCTATGCCTTCTCTACATCCATTCCTCCTTGTAAACCTCCTCCATATTTATATACACTACACATCTGTGTGCAAAATGACCCATATGATCACTAATTCTCCTGTTTGTGGTGTGTTTGCGTGCACATGAATGCACGTGTTGGTTTTTTTGCCGCTGTTAAAATCGCTGAGGCATGAAGTTTGCAGCTGCACACAACAGGAGATAATACACATCCTGAATTATTGATGGAAATGAAAACAACTCTATTTTTTCTTTTTACTCTCTTAGTCTGTTGATGAGTGTCTTGCCTGCTCACTCTCCCTTTCTCTTCTCTCTCGCATTTGGCAGTTTAACAGCCCTCTAATGACTGCAATACACAACTGGTCTCTTTGGGTTTAGCTTGTAGCATGTACACAAAGTACACACATATGCACAAACCAGCAAATAGTGTCTATTCTTAGATTTAAGGCAGGTGTGTGTGTTTACTCTCAGTTGATGCACTCAGGTCTGGTGTGCAGGGCAGGTGGCAGGTGGAGGATAGCAAAGTGCTTGCTGTGCAATTCATCAGTACTCCCCCCTGTCACTTCTCTCTATCTCTGTTTCTCTTCTGCTCGATGGCTCTTTTTCCCCATTTCCATAAATGACATTCTTTCACTATATTTGCCCATCACAGCAAACCACATTTATGTCTGTGCTATTTTCCCTCTTTGCTTTTCTCCCCATTGGTGCAGTGCCCTCTTTTCCTGTTCACTCTCTTCTTCCTCAGTGGGGAGGGAGGAAAGGAAGTAGAAAACACAAGAGGGGGAAAGAGATGGAAAGCGAGAGAGAGAGAGAGAGAGAGAGAGAGAGCATTTACAGCCAAATAAAGAGAAAGCCTTAATAATTTACTCTGCCCTGTAGCCACAAGCCAATCACAGCTCATCGCTCCCGTAGAGGAGAGAGAGAGAGAGAGAGAGAGAGAGAGAGAGAGAGAGAGAGAGAGAGAGAGAGAGAGAGAGAGAGAGAGAG
>JAPSES010000104.1:8595558-8616350 GCA_029822895.1 Maxillicosta whitleyi
GGAAAATAGTAATACCCTATGGAAAATACTCAAATAAAAAGGTCTAGCGCGATTTGTAAAAAAAAAAAAAAAAGTGGCGGGGACAATTTAAGGTCATCTCGAAAGTGGTAGGGACATGTCCCTACCGTCCATACTGTAAACTACGCCCATGCAAATAACCTACTAAGATGCATGTTTCTGAAGAACGCATTGAACTCAACACCTTGCTGTGAAAAGTGGCTGCACCATTATGCCACCCATATTAGCTTTCAGTTATTATCAGTATATATAGTTGCTTCTACTTAAGGTTGAACTGATCAGAATTTCTTGGTCTAAGGTCAACTTTGCTGTAATTTCACAAAATTAACTTTTGCTCAACAATTCCTACACTTAAATGTCAGAGAATTCCATACAAACATATAATTGTAAAAAAAAACATTTATTGACATTTGTTGACATTTAAGATCCAAAAGGTCAGAAGGAAGCTTTACTTTTTCATTATAAAGTCCTGTAAAAACAATTCTTTGCTATTATTGAACACCATACTTCATGGTTTTCACTGGAAATACTTTACTGTAATCAAACATCTATATAGTGAGAAATTCCATTTCATAATAAAATACATTTAACACATCAATAACATCCTGCAGTCTTCAATACAGATATAATATGATAGAAATCAACATAATCTATAACTTCATAAACTGGCTAAGGTGTATGAGGAACTCCCAAAGCAGCACGACTCATTGCTTCACACAGATTCCAAACCATATTCTCTCTTTTTAGACCAAAATAATACACAAAACATGCTCCATAGTTCACATAATTAATTTTACCCACAGCTATTTACACAAGCCTACGCCCAAGAAGACGTGTAACATCTCTACTTACATTCTGTGGATAAAAGCTCCCTTCTGTTTTTACACGCTTCCATTTCTCACACTTTCTGAGAAAATGACAGGAAGTGTAATAGGAAGTCAAATGTTAAGCTGCTGCCTATTGTGTACATGTGTCATGTTGCATAGTTGCCTCTGTATCATTTTCTGTCATTCTGTGAGAGCTACGAAAGCTGTGGGTGAAGGGCTTGTGTACGCCTGTTTGAACCCATGTCTTTGTGTAAAACCGAAGAAGGAAGCTGATACCACGAGTTACAAGTCATACCTAAGCTGGCGTGAAGGAGAGTGTGGACGCATCGGTGCGAATCTACAATATGTTGCAACCATGACAAGAGCAGCACTGGCCAAACTTGGCATGCTCGTGATCCTGGCCTTTATCATCTGCCTTCCAGAATTCTTCAGTTTACATCGCGGTGAGTCCACTTCAGATGGAGCTTTATCTACCACGTGTCTATGCTCACGTGCTTTACTATCAGCCCAGGCCTCATGAACCAAGAAATTATTGCTTTGGCTCCATTTTTTATTGAAACCTTATCTTTTAAAGCAGATCTTTAAAAGCTGTAAACTTGATCTTGTTGAGCTTCTTTGTCCTGTTTCTTCCTCTTCACATAGACTCACTTTCAATCAACTCTCTGAGGTAAAAAAAAACAAACAAAAAAAAAGCTCTCTCAAACAACTCCATACACATGACTGGCAACATCTTTGAAAGTGTTTCCATATTTTGTTGCCTTGAAAAGCTTGTTTTGTTTTTTGAGAGGATTGCGCTTTAGCCTTGGTACTTGCGCATGTGCTTGCCTTAAATGGTTATGTCTTCCTGTCTATCTGTCTTGTGCTGTTTCAGTTAATGTAGATGATAACCACTGGAGGAAACAACTTCCTCCTTGTGATGTTGCTCTTATCTCTTGAGAGAGTCTTCTTTTTTTTCTTTTTTTTTTAACCGATCCATCTGCACCTGCTGAGAAATCGCTCCGAATTTTCTGTTTGTTTCAGTATCAAAGGTTAACTTCCACTGTCTGCCATACCGAGCCTGTGAGCGAGAAGAGCAGGTGAAGAAAGGGGAGCATCTGAACACTGGGGAAGACCGGAGGAAAAATAAATGTGACCCTTTAGAGACTTTAGTGAGTGACAAATGGCAGCAGGTCTGCACAAAAGGGAATCACAGCAACACGAACGGTTCGGTGTCAAAATCCTGGAAAGGCGGGAATGATCCACAAGTGAGCTGCTTTATTTGTGAAACAGACATGGACATGAAAGAAGTAAATACAAACAGCTCATCGTCAGGTATCAAGTTTTTGTGTTTTTGCGGAAGAACATAAACATAAATAAACCCATTTGTTTTCTGTTGTTTCATCCATCATTAAACCATCTATCCACAGCTCAGCATATGAACTTTGAGGTGTCTGTAGATCTTCAGTTCAGAGATGTGGAGTCAATGAATCTCACCTTATATGGCCGCTATAATCACGGCTCCCTGCACCTCCACCCACCTGAAGAGGAGGAAGAGCAGAAAGATGATGAAGGGCACAGGGATGCTTTCTTCTATTGCCCTCCTTTGCTGCCCACCGTGCAGTCAACCAATCACGACCGCTGCCTCCTTTGGCTCGCCAATCAAAGAGTTTTGAATGTAACAGCAAAGGAAAAGCTGCCATGGAAACGCACTCCGAAAGGTCGGTGTCAAGATGAGAGAAAGATGGTGCTGTTTACTGTGAATGTGGTCAGTGTAGAGAGGAGAGGAGAGGGGAGGAGAGGAGACAATAAAACACTAGGAGATAGTTCAATCCATTTTCATTTAAGTTGAAACTCAATCAATTTCATTCGACCCTCTGCTGTACCTCAGTAACCACCTCAGTATTTTTTTTTCAATAGACACAATTTCTTCTTTTCCTTTTGAGCTTCATGACTCAACTTGTCTTTCTCTCTCTGCTCTGTATTATCTATCAGACTTTCCAAGCCTTACAGTACATCTTAATACATTTTATCTCTAAAGTTGTATTGATTTTGGCCTTCTGTCTTTCACTTTGGCTCTCCAGCACTCCCCCATGTTTAAAGCATATTTTCCAGTACTACGCTCAAAGCTGGAGATCCATCGTACTTAAAATTTTCCGTAACCCCCCCCCCTCTTCCGTAGTATTTTCTGTGCTTTCTTCTGTCTCTTATTCCACTTTTTTCTCATTTGGATTTCTAAATGGGTTAGTTTTTTCCTGTTAAGCAGCTCTCATGCACTAATTGCATCTGTAGTAATCTTCCTGCTAAATAATTAAAAGTGAGCCTTTCAGGATTCATGTCACGCCTCATGGTAAACACAACATTTTAGATTCATTCATTATTAGAACGAATAAAAACAAATCAATACTTTTCACACAACTGATTACTATTCTCATTACACATGCCACACATTAGCTCATTTCAGCAAAAGGAGAGAAAAAAAAAGACTTAACTCTCTCTTTAACTCTGAAAGACCCAAACAGGTGTTTGCAACCAAAACCATTATTTGATCTAAAAGGTTTAATACCTGTTCAACCACAAATCCTCATAATATATGTAAACAATTGAGGTAAAATACAGTTTCTCCGCTTTTCATTGTCATCGCACATAACCTATTTTTGGACATGAACATGGAAACACTGTCATTTTCTAAAGTAAAACCCATGTAGTTTGATAAACAGTTGTAGATGTAATTCAATTATTGATATATTTGCTGTAAAAGTCACCTTTTCTATAACCCTCAACTTGAGTCTGACGAATTTATGAACATCTACATGATCAGAAAATCAAATTTTAACTGAAAAATGCAAAATAGTGTAATTGTAAATTGTATAATATCATGATAAATAGCAATAAAACAGTTAAGTTAAAGGAAAAGAGACAAAAGTGAATAAAGTGGTACTGGGTCTTTATGGGCTTTTCTTTTGGGTTATAAAATCTGTTAATATAGTAATTTCTTTCTAACCTGCAGATGAGTGGAGATGTACATTCCGAGTGGTTTGGCTGGTTTTGGTGTGTGTGGTGTTTTTGACCATAGCTGGAAGTGTGGTTGGACAAATCTACAACAGGAAACGTCTCTGCAGTAAGATGCACACATACACAGGCTGCACACACTCACACAATCCATGTACAACCTGCATGTACACTCTGATTATTCCTTTAACAATATCTGACAAAGGTCTCTTTTCTTTGTCAGGAAAGCCAAAGATTCACCCTGTTCGTTACAACCTCGCTAGACAGCAGTTAAATGGTAACGTAAAACTGCCTGTGATTTGTGGTCTATGAGGTTGGCATTCTCGATTATTTTCTCGCTTTGTTTTCAATTCCTGTGGTCAAAATATAATCCCCAGTAACAGCACCACTGTGTAGAATTGTTCTAATCTAAAATTCTAAAATCCTGAACCTTCCTTGCAACATATTTCAAGAAAACTGCCTGGAAAAATAACCCAGGTCTTAACGTGTATCCGTGATTTGGCTGTTTTTCCGTTCGCTCATCTCACCTAAATTTAAGAATTACTGAAAATTCAGATAATGAGAATGTTTGATATATTTTTGTTTCGTTCTGTTAAAACTAGATGGAGAGAAGGGCTCTGAGACCACAACCCTTAAAGGTAAATTGTAAATTACTGAATGTGTAAACCAGGAATGTCCCATATGCCGTTCTGCCAAAGGCTCCAATATGACCTATGAGATGAATTTGCAAAGTGCAAAAATTACACTGACGATATTAACAGTCAAGGGTGGTGAAGTGGTTTTGGTTCAGGGGGCACATACAGACTAATATGAACTGGAGTAAATTAATAGCCTTACAACCTATAAATAATAATCCCAGATGTTCTCTTTGTTTGAAAATGGAAAAAAAAAACCCAACAACATTACATTACGCCTAAAATAATGCCAACTATCCTTTTTTTCCCCCTTTGTTTTAGTGCAAAAATAAAATAAAATTCATAAAATTTGCTTTTATGCCTTTATTTTACTGGTTTATTTTACTGATTTCACTTGAGACGAAATTGGGTTGAATGTAGCCCTTAATCCCTGGTGTAAAATTATAAACTTACTGCAAAGAAAAGGTTTATTAACTCAACTGGACAATTCTATCAGTTCTATCAGTGTTACACCTCTTTGACTAAAACAGGAACATTAATTTCACCCTTTATGAATTTAATAGTTTTGTATCTTTATCTTCAAGAAAGGGGGGGTTTGTTCAACATCTAATACATTTTGTTAAGGATTATTTATGCTGATAATAGAGCAATTATAATTTTCAAATCACTCCAGTTCTTGTTGTTAATTCCCAGTGTAGAGTGTTTAATACCTACCAAAAGAAATTAAAGAACAACCATCTCAATCAAATGGGAGCACAACATTATTGCCACCTGTCTAATATTGTGCAGGTTCAACTTTTTTTTTTTTTCTCCATAAAAACAGCTCTGCCTCGAGGCTTAGTCTCTGGCAAACCTCTGAGGTTTTACTGGTATCTGGACCAAGATGTTAGCAGCAGATTCCTGTAGTCTTCGAAGTAGAGAGGTAGACCTCCATGGATGGATCTGATTTATGTATCCATCACCTCTCACTGATAATAGTCCATTTGTGGTTGGTACTAACCACTGCAGACCAGGAACAAAGACCAAGACCTGCACTTGTAGAGATGCTCTGACCTAGTCATCACTGCTACAACATGGACTTGGTCAAAGTCACTCAGTTCCTTATGTTGTTCATTTCACTGCTTACAACGCATCAGCTTCAAAGACCAAATGTTCATCTGTTAGCTAATGAATCCAACCTGGTGAAAAATAACATAATGATAATGTTATTACAACATCTCCTGTCTATGGTCAGAATGTCATGTCTGATCCATGTATGCAACGGTTCAGACGTCAGTGAGGAATTACCACATCTCATGCAATTCTAGTTGAGTAACACTAGTGCAAGCTGCCATCTTGCTAACTGAAATAAATCATTTTGAGTGAATAGCCATGATTTCCAATGGCTATTGTAACAAATATATATGATGTGATTTAAGTTGATTAAAAACTGTTTTTTTTTTTTCTTCAGTGCTGATAAACCATGAAACCTGTGGGGCTCAATCCTGGTCAGGTTAGTTTTTTCCATTTACATAAACCCACTTCAAAGGAAAACTATTGAAGTCGTTTTTTTCCAAGTCATTTACAACTTTTTTCCCAAATGGACAGAGCTCTCAGCCATTGAAGAAGTCGAGCCTCCAGGTAGAAAAACACACGTATAAAACATTTTGAAAAGTACATCCATCAGAGCCCTGGTCTAAGTTAAGTCTTCATCTGTATTTTTCAGGTGACACTGAGACGTTGCTGGAGGAAAACACTGATAATTGCCATAACGGTAATTTACTCTTTATACAACAAGGGTTTTTAGTTACCGATAGTTCATTACAGGTAGTTTTGGCATTTGTTTTTCACTTGATCATACTGACAGAACTGTTTCCATAAATGTAACTTGCCTGTATATAAATTACTAACATGTGTCGGTTATGATTGATTTTGTCAGCACAAACGTAATTGTCATTTTTCTATCATTTTCATGTGATACAGTCTACAATTTCATTTATACTCCATATTCAGTGTTTATATGGTAATCAGCATATTGTATGGCCTGAATTAAGGCACCGATCCTGTTACTATGTATAACTGAAGCTGAAAATGAAGACCCTGGTGTGTTTCAGTTCATTCTGTGATCCTCCTCTTTAGCTAATCTGCATCATCGCTGTCCTGCCTCCTCCTCCTCCCCTTCCGACATAGAAGAGCAGACCTGGTGAGGATACAGACGGACTTATTCTACACTGACATAAAATAAAGATGATTGCTCAGCCTACAGGCCACTTTGATGTGTGAAAATAAAATGATGTGAGGCACACGAGGATGGTTAAGCTTGTTTATTTTTAATAACTCAGTCTTAGGGCATTGTACTAGAGGATGGTCTGAATGCATTATTAACATGTCCAAAGTTAAATGAATGAAATGGCTGCAAAACACTTCCAGCCCATGTTATAAATCATTTTATATTCCAAGGCAGAAGCACGGTTGATGAACGGCCTCATCCCATCTGGCTGAGGGGAGGCAAAACATTATGACAGGCTTGACTAATATTTTATTTGCTTAATAGCTTTGCTGCCTATGCCAGTGTAAAGAAAAAGAAGCAGAAGTAGAAGTAAAGAAGGGGAAGAGACTATCTTTCCAAGATATAAATATAAGCCTAGAGGCTAAGAGCCAATTTAACAAGAGATAGTTATAATGAAGTGGTACTGTGCACATCGGAGAACAGTCTGAAATCCACAGGTGCTCAAAAAAAGGCAGAGAACAAATGAAAAATGAGAATGTGAAAAATAGCTGAGACATCTACCTTGGGGGGAGGGGGGTTAAATCTAGATCCTGGCAAAGCAGTTGAAGAATCAGTATTCATTAGGAATAGATGAAAAATGCCTACATTCTAGATACTGTCCTCTTCAGTCTTCCAACATCCCACAAATCTGTTTTTATGTGTAGCAGCAACAATACATTAGTGAACCACATCTCCGCTTTACATAAGCCCAGTCAAAGCGCAATAAATTTTAAAGCTTTTCCTCTCAAATCCAAATGTACAGAACCAAAATATAAGGTAATTGCTTCTTCATATAGTTAAAAAAAATTTAACAAAAATCATCATATAATCACTAATACTGGCATTTCATCCAATCTAGGTTAAAACTTCAGCAAAACAGACATTTCACTAGTGTTTCTTGGTGCCAAGTCTTTCTTGTAAGTCCATAAGGAGTGCAAAGACAACTTAATATACATTAATAAAGCAGCCCTTCAACACAATCACTAAGTTTTTGGTCCAGATTTTGGAGACAGTAACATCACTGTCAAGCAAAATGAGTCTGTTTTGATATATTCTATTTAAATAAAAGCGTATATATCTTGTTTGCAGCTATGGCACTTTCCTATAGATAGATATAAGCACTTGTTTGATATAATTGCTTTCTCTCACTTTACTGTACAACAATAGATACATAAAGACAAGCTTGTGTGTGTGTGTGTGTGCGTGTGTGTATTTCTTACATTAAGGCGATCTGTTTACAATCACTTGGAGGGGCTCCCCTTTTGGAATAGAATGTAAACTATTACATTTAAGGAGTAAAGTTAGGCAAGGATTAGGTTTAGGCACCATGTAGTTATGGTTAAGATTAGGTAAACGCTCTCTGGAATTAATAGAATGGAAACACAACAATGTATGTGTGTGTTAGTGTTGTGTCTGTGCTTCAGGTTCTGTTGTAGTGTGGCAGTGCTGACTCTGAATGTGGGAGATCTGCAGGACGGGCAGCAGCAGCTGAAATGCATTCTGGATGTAGTTTGTACTGTTGGAGCCCTGCAGAAAAGAGAAATATACATCATCATTATTATTATCATTAGTAGTAGTAGTACTGATATCTTGTACGGACTTAAATGATTATTAATTGTTCAGCTTCAGTCAAAGAGCAGAGCGCTTAGACGACAGCACTGCTCGCATTATCTGCAACTGAAATCCTTAAGAAATCAATTTCCATTACTATGAACCATCCAATTCAACTCGAAAGATTATGAGTCAAGGGCAGCCCTAGTAGCCAATATATAATAAACAAAAATGTATATAAATGTAAAGCTTCTGTGTTCACCCACTTCACTTTTACATTTATACAATATCAAACTATCAACAGATGATGGTGTTATTCTATTATTTTATTTATGTAAACTGTAGTTACTGCCTACTTACACCAACAGAAACTATTCCTGCCCCATTAACACTGTCTGCGTTAAAGCTCTACTGACAGAATGGAAACACTACATATAAAATCTGATTCTATGTGAATCACTGTAATTTCAAACTAACTAAAGAGAGAATCCACTATAACTCAAGAATAATTCTGAATGTGATTTTTATTTGTCTAATCATACATTTTGGTCTCAGTGTGACACAGAAGAAATACGATCACTTATCACATCAGCTTGTGCACAATTACAAGTCCTGAATAATGTTTATAATAAATCAAACAGTGAATTTAACCATAAGAATTCTCTGAAAAGGAAAAGAAGAAAAGCAACAGTCTCACCTCTAGCAGCACACTATCTACCAGCGGATTCAACTCCTCTGCTTTCTTCTGGCTCTGAATTAAACAGTGGGAGAGAGGAAAGAAAAGAGACATGAGAAGGAGTGGAAATAATGCACAGTAAGTTTATTCATAATAGCCAAAATGTCCACTGCATTTCTTTAGAATCACAGGTTTGATAGAAACACGACAAAGCTCCATTGTCCAATGCACTTTTAAAGACACACAGATGAATCACACTGTTGTCCTTCATTACTACAAACAATGTGGGTGTTTTCGGACACAAACAGAGTGTTGAAAAACAAAGGATGCAGCACACTGTACTGATCGTAAAGCCAATGGCGCAGAATTATGATATTGGGCTGAATGAACAATGTAAGTCAAGATGTATTTATTCACAGGTACAAATGTTACCTAGAAAAGGTAACTTAACCTTATGTTTATTGAATTGATCTCACTGGCTTAAAACACAATTCCTAATCAAGATAAGAACAAAAATACCATATCATACCAAGATTTTTTAAATTTTTTTTTAAACCCACAATTTTCAACTATACCTACCCCAACAAGAAGCATTGTATCAGAGAATTTCCTGGCCAAGCAGTCCACCTCCTTACACATAGCACATGTTAACCTGCAACAGAAAAGCATGTTTAGCAAATCTTGCTTATTTCACATTGGTGTAGTCTTACAGAGCCAGACGTATCTCACTGTGCCAGCAGTGTACGTAGGTCCGACACCCTCCATTAGCGTTGTGGAATAGGGGTAAAACTTATCTAGATTGTGTATCAGTGTGGTTCTGCAGGGTTGCAGTGACAGCGCCTTTGCAAAATCAACCAGGAGAGAAAGAGGAGAGAAGCTTTTTCTGGAAGAATGTGCGCACGAGGAGGAAACATGTAGTGGTATTAAAAGGACTAAATCCTTACAAAAGAAAAAAAGGCACATCAAAGGTCGCCTTGTCTTTGTTAGATTTGTAAAGTTGAAGCTTGGAGGGTTGATGTTCTTTCATTCATTCATGCATTTTTTAATCTACTTTATCCTTGAGTGGGTGGCAGGAATGCCGCAGCCAATTTCAGTAAATAACGGGTGAGGGCAGGGTGCATTCTGGACATGTCGCTAGTTTGTCACAGACCTGGTATACAGAGACAAACAACCATTCACTCACATTCACAACTATGGGTGATTTAGATTGACCAGTTAAACTATTACAGTATTTGTCTTTGGATGATGATGTACCCACACAGATGTACCGCCCAGCAAACAGAAGGAGGCTTTCAGAGCGATAATGCTCAAATGAGAGGGAGGAGAATGTCAATCATTTCACCACACCACAGAAAGATTCACTGATTTTTTTTTTGTCAGATGAACACTGACACACCTGGTGAGGACGTGTGCCTGGTCTCTGGCTGGTTTCTCTTGGTCTTGGCCATGGAGAATGAGCTCTGCCACCTTGTGGAGCTGCTCGATACTGCGAGCAGTCACTTCAGCCAGACTGCCAATGGATGACATGTAGACAGCCTGGAGACACACACACACATGAAATAACTATATCAAATTAAGGTGGTGACAGCAGGAGCAAAGAGAGGCAGAATAACAAATGTAAAAAAAAAAAAAAAAAAAAAGTCCCTCTTGCTGTTGAGTTGGCTTCACCTCAACAGATCTGGGGTCGTTCTCTTTCTCCTTCTTTTCCTCCTCACTCTTCTCCTCCACATGCTCCTCCTGTCCCTCTTTCTCTTCATCATCTCCGCACGAGGCCTCTCCTCCTGGTGGGTCCTGCGTTTCCCTGCCAACTGTCTCCGTAGTGACAGGCTGTTCCACCTCACACACCCAATCATGGGCTCTCATCCGAGCCTGGAGATGCATAATTACCACCCATCAGCTCTGCATGTTGAGATATCACCATCCTGATGTGTGCAAATTAGATGCATATACATGATTATATGCTAATGTGGGCCCTATATGTTGGAATTTCATTATGCAGAATGACTTCAAAGGGTGATAAGTTTTATATATTACTAATAAGACGGTATAAGGAACCGAGGGTGTGTGCATGTGTGAGGGTGTGTGCATGTGTGAGGGTGTGTGTGTGTGTGTATTTCTGTCTTTATGCAGACCACACTTCTGAATAAAGCAAGAGTGTTGGTATAATTCACTACAGGGGAGGACATCATATCCTATCCAAAATCGTACTAGTGCACAGTTTAACTCTGGATTAAGAAACATTTATACTTAGAATATGTGACTTTTTAAATTATTCCTTTCCTACATTAGCCCGACATCCAACAGAGGAAACAGTTTATGAAAATAACTACTAATTTGAAGTAAATAATGTATCATAATTATTTTTTTTTTTAAATTGGAGTAAAACAAAATAATGTTGATTAATTTGGACAAAGTATCATTCTTTAATGTTATTTGTTTTACTTTTTAACTTCGGGTTACTACTGTATGATTAACAGTTTAACAAATGTCTCTGCAGGTAGGGTGGTTTAAATACATAATTGAAAGCTGTAATTACAGATCACTGATCAAATTTGGACATGATTCCACTTTTTTCCTCCATGTCTCACCACAGATATTTGGAAAATAAGCTTTTCTTTTCCATAACAACATGAAATAGCTCCTAGTTCACCTGTAATTGTATTCAGTGTTTTGATTTGCATCAATAGGAGAGAGGTATTCATTGTGTGGTGTTTTTTTCCCCTTTTGCACATTTCTAACAACAGACTTTAGCTTCATCAATCTTGATCTTGAACTCTGACCTCTAGCCAGTAATATCATTCAAATTACCCCCGAGTTGAGGTGAAAGTTAGCATCAAATTTAAGATTTATATGTACAGATATGAGGTGACAGGCCCTTTGAGCTTCAGCAGCATCTTTCCAAGTGAATATTTGTGAGAAATTTCTCTGCATTCAAGTCAATTTCTGAGCTGAAGACAGTCAGACTGTTTGGAAACCTTCCCTTCCATCTGTTTTCTAACTGCACATATGCATCATAGTAGTTCGGGGTCATATCTGCTTTTCTAATTAATGAAAATAAGGAGCAAAGGAAAGTCTAAAATAACAACCAACTGTATGCGTCACCTTATTGAGTTTGTCAGGTGTGGCTGCAACATGAAGCTCAAACAGCAGCTCAGTGAGAACACTTACAAACTCTGCACCGTCAGAAGCTGTAAAAAACAAACAAACAAACAAACACACACATCATGTCAGTACAATCGTTCTTACATAGCATAAGTTTAAGTTGTAGATGTATAAAATGAGAGCAGATTGTTCACCACATGCCATTAATGCTTTGATTTCCCCTATGCTGAGGCCACGGTGACGACCACTTTTCCTCACCTTCAGCTATAAGCACAGTAATTTATTTCACAGCCCGCTTCTGTTTTCATGCCAATCTAATTCAAACTCGTGCATCGAAATCATACAACATTTACAGCACTCATGCAGATCTAATGAGAAGGTCCTAATCTGATAAACACTGTGGATTTTGTTGTGGATCTGTGGTGTAATGTGTCAGCGGCCCCTGAGAACCAACACCGGATCAGGCACCATACAGAATCACCCGTCCGTGTAAGGGACAGCAGACTGTTTGAACTCTGCACTGCTCTGACATAGCCTGAGGGGAACCTGCCACATAGGAGGACTTTAGATTCAGTTGTAATATCTGAGGTGGCAAGTGGCTGATGTAAGACATAAGACATAATAAAATACAAATCTTTAAATGACAAGGAAATCTCTTGACACAGAGTTTCACTTTAGTAGAACATCTTCTACTTCTTTAAGAGACACTCAGAAAATCAGGAGAAAACATTCCACTGAAACAGTGGCTCCTGGAGAATTCAAGAGGGTTTTTTTTCCCAGAGCTTTTGTTAAAACAGGTAATACAGATAGTCCTCGGGTTACGAATGAGTTCTGTTCCTATGTTGTCGACATAACCCGAATTTGCACGTACGTCGGAATTAACCCTTTAGTACCCCTAAATACCCCCTAAATCTCTAAATAACTATCCAAATACATGTACTACACTTCTATATAAGTACTTGGAGATGTCTGACTGGATGGAAATCTTCCTCTTTTCCTCCCAGATCTCACGGTAGCTCCGTACACTGTCCATCACTCCCCTTGAAGCTTTAAAAAAAGGGTTCCATATTGGGATCCTCTGTCTCGAATCGTGCAATAGCCTGTTCTAGAAGTGAAAAGGAGTATGAACGTACAGTATACAGTACGTATGTACAGTAATGTCGGACGAGACTCCGGCGTTGTAAAGTCAAAATAACATAAGTCGAGTACGTCATAAACCGAGGACTACCTGTACTTATTTTATTAAGACATCACTGTCATTCATAGATTCTCGACGCAACATGAGAATAATATTCAGAAAGACTGCTTCAAACAGTTGCAACTTCTGCTGATTCATCTTTTTAAAAAAATAAATGCAGAGTTGCTTTTCTGGTCTGAACTGTGATAATGATACAGAGTAAGATAGTTAAACCACTGAAGGTCAGCAAAAACACGACTTCAGCTGGATTACGCTTGTTAATTAGAAATGTGGCCTGACTTGGAAAAAGGAAAGTAATCCCAAAGAATCAGATAACTCTTCAACATGAAAAATGGGAGATAAGAAGATAAGGTGAACTGATCCTGGGTCAGTGCTCAGGGGCCACCTCTACCTCCTGCAGGTCTGCTCGCTCACTCACATAAGGGGGTAGAACAGTGTAATTGGGAACTTAGATCACCATTATCCTTAGCCTGCTCTCCTTCTCTCTCCTCCACCTCCTTCTCCTCCTCCTCCTCCCCCCTGATGAAGATGTCCTTTATGAAAATCAGCTCCTTCTTGACCTCCTCCTGCTCTGTTTCCACCAGAGTCGAGAGGAAAAGCTGGACCTAAGAGCAGAGACAGAAATATGGCATGAACTGAATTTTAAGGATGAGTTTTCTGTGAAGTGCTCAGTATTCCTCATGGTTGTGCCTTACTTTGGCCTCACTCTCATTGGACAGGATCTCCAGGGCCTCGAGGTGCGACAAACCCTGGTAGTCGTCAAACAGAATACCGTAGTGAGCTGTAGGAGCGCTGATTGGCTGGTTGCTCAGACGTGCCCGCTCCTTCTCTTTGGCTTCTTTCAGCATCTGACAAATGACAAAAGAACCTCAGTCAGACAGATGTCAGTTTAGAGAAATAACAGAACATGGTTTTATGTCGAAACACACTGAATAATTCCACCCGCGCACAAACACAAAGGACAAGGTTTACATTATTTATCCGATGGAATGAAATTGGTTTTACATGCCTGACTTAGTGATGCGGTTTTCTGCATCAGGGTCTTGGTTTTTTTGAAACCTGGGTCACTCTCAGCAAGAACAGTCATGGTCTTTTTTCCAATAAACTCCAAGGCATCCAGACCTCCGCTAATAACGGACTTTCCCTAAAAGAGACCGACACAGAGAGAAAAGAGGAAGGAAAGATTACCAAAAGGACTATGCACTCTACGGAAGCTCATTCTTAAAAATTATTATTATTGTACAGACAAAAATCTGAAGAAATAATAACACATTCAGGAGAAAGTGCATTTATTTAACCCATAAATACCCAGTGCTACTTTTATGGCACTTCCCAAGTTAATTTTTCTCTGTATTTAACCTTTCTTAAATGATTTATTATCATTTATTATAATATTATCCTTTGTGTTTTACATTTTACAGGTATTTTCCTATATTTAATGCACTGATCATGTACATATTAATAAAAACTCAGATCAAAGTTGAGGGTTATATCAAAGAACAGAGCAATCTGAAGAAAAAGTGACTTTATCAGCAAAGAAATCAGTAAAATAATTTAACATAAAGTGTGTCCATCCACTGTGGTTTATGAAAATATACGGTTTTTACTGGTGAATCAATATTGTAGAAGATGACGGTGTTTCCATGTTAACTATAGAGCCTCTGAACGTCCAAATGTGTCATATCTGATGACCATGAAAAGATGGCACCCAATTATTAATTATTTATTTGTATTGATAGGATTAATTGAACAACATCTTTAAACATTTTAGATCAGTAGATGGTTTTGGTCACCAGTGGCTGTTTGGGTCTTTATGGGTTAATCTAAAATTAGAGAAATAACGAAGAATGAGGTGAGACTGATGCTCAACTACAAATTGGATTAAAGAAGCAACATCATTTTTTCTCATCTCTTGAGAAAAGACATGGGTGATGTGATTACCCATCATGCAAAGTGCCTCCAGTATAAACCAGTGGGAGCAGTGTTATGATCTGGGGTTGCTTCAGTAGGTCAGGTCATGTGGTGTGACCTTTAATATACTGAACGACCAGGTCTGAACATCAGCGGATAATTTTATTCCCTGATGACAATATAAACAATGTTAAAGAGTGATTCAGGAAACATGAGACGTCATTTTCACATATGAAAACACAGAGACCTGAACCCTGTAAGGATTCTCTGGGATGTTATGGAGACAACGTTACAAAGCCGTCTGACTCTCCCATCAACAACACAAGATCTTAGAAAAAAAAAAGAATACACTTTTAAAATGCTGTGACATTGCATAAGCACTGCATATGGTGCCATGGAAAATGTATCCCATAATCAAAGCTAAAACGGGTCCAATGGAATACTGCGCCTGTGACCATGTGTAACTGTTCTTTTTTTAAGCCTGGCATTGTAGTTCCCTAAAATTAAAAACCTTCAGTACAGTTTATTTCTGTGTCTCTATTTCACAACTGCGTGTCTGTTTCATACATTTCTGTATGCATTCCTGCTTCATTAGGCAAACGAGGGGGCAGTCTGTGTAAAAAAAAAAAAAAAAAAAGACACACAGAAATGTAAAATAGAGAAGCAGGAAAAAATAGACTTGGAGAAATAAATAGAGGAAAAAACTGCAAGAGTGGGAAATACCGAGGAACTAAATATGACTATGAATGAAAAAAGAAGCCTGTGAATTAATAAAATGTCAGATGAAAATAAAATAAGGGAATAAATAATTTTGTGGACATGAAGAGAGAAATAAAACGTAAATAGAAAACAAAAATAAACGCAGGGATAAAACTGAAAGAAGGAAAAATATAAACAAGGACAAACTAAATGGAACGTAAAATCAAATGTTAAAGTAAATAACTAGGGTTTTGAACATAAAATTAAAGTAAAACAGTTAGAAATGATAATACAAATACTCACTTTTGCCAAATTTTACAGATAACTTCATAGAAAATGCCTTTTAATTTTTTTTGTATCATGCATTAGCAAATGGATTAATTTAAAAAAAAAAAAAAAAACATGTTTAATTTCTGTATGTATTTTTCAATACGGCAGGTTCGGTCCTCTATAGTATGTGGAGACCATCTAAACTAGCAACATGACTTTTACAAAATTTAATGGCTGTAGTTTGTCTTGAATAACCTACAAATCTAGGTAGAAATGTATTGCATCAAATGCGTTTGTATTGGAAATCACTGCATTATCTCCAGTGACTCCAGTGGTTTTACGACATAATCATCAGTGGACCGTTTTCCTGTGTGTGTGTGTGTGTGTGTGTGTGTGTGTGTGTGTGTGTGTGTGCGTGCGCTCACAGTGTTCTGCACAGCATGTGTGATGGTGGAAAAGACGCCCCTGTTCGAAGCCCCTGTAGAAGACTCCATAGAGCTGGAGGGGGAAGTCTCTCCACTTTCTCCTCCTTCATCCTTCTTCTGTGCCCCCTCTTCATCTTCCTGTGCTTCCTCTCCCACTGAGGTCCTGTGGAGTCGCAGAGCCTCCCCTGCTTTCACCTTAACTGAGCTCAGACTCTGACCTGAACCCAGAGACACACAAAGATTAAAGATGTACAGTGAGAGCAGGGAGCGTGTAGACAGGGGACAAAGAAAGAAGAGACGTTGGATGGAGAGCAGACACGACAACATACCCACTGTGGAGGTGGCACTGCTTAGAATAGACTTTCCCCAGGAGCTCCAACCTCCCCAGCCTTTATCTTTCTCCTCGATTGACTTCTGTTCAGACAAATAAACATGTAATTTACTTTAGATTACTGCAATGAAACACACTTTGGTATCTCCCATCTACACAAAGTTAGTTCCAGCCTCTAAGGTTTTGATCATTTTATCTAGTCTGTAAAATTTCTATTAAGTGAGTTTAAGTTGCATCTTCATTTTTTTTTAATAATACAAATTATTTCATTATTGATACAATAGGTATAGACATATTTAACCTATATCCATTTATCACCAATAAAACAGCCTGCAGAATGTATGAGCTTAACAAACAGGATAAAAATGTCACCTATTTGTCTTCAAGAAGTGAAATTTTTGCTGTTTTAAAAATGGAATTATTAATTTTCAAATATTTCCCTATGATCTACATAAACTGTAAGTGCTATGCTTGGGTCTGGATTGTTCATTAATTCAACTCCACAGGTCCGTGTTCAACCCTATTTCTGAGTAATGACACCAGAAAGGTCATTTTGAGCGCTGGCCCTTTAAATGCACATGAGCCACTTTATGCCCCACCCCTTCTAGGTTGTTGACTGTGCTGCTCTGTCCCGTTCAACCAACAACTGAACATTTTAGGTAACCGCTCTCAGTTTGGACGTATTTTCAGTTTTTACTACAACTGCTACTGCTGTTGTCCATATGAATTCAAAGGTATAAATTATTTCAAAATAAAATAACAGACACAAACACTGGATCATGGAAGCGGTGGAGATCAGGAAGCGAACCCACACAGTTATGAACCGGGACGAGGGGGCATTCCTGCTCTCACACACCTGGAGCAACATCTTCCAACGGTGGACAGACAAAAAGGGGCGGAGCCAACCTGTCAAATCTGACAGGTCTACTCCGCCCCAATGAACATCAGTCATCTTTAAAACACATCACACACCATCAAGTGACATCTCTGATGAAGACGGAAGATTACCACCGAAACATGTCAGGTATGGAAAACTGATTTACGTGTCTGACACAAAAGAAAACTAAATGAACTGATAAAAATGACGTCGCACTCAGAGAAATGTTGGTCTGAAGTCTGGCCCTTACATGTGTAAATGTTGTGACGCAACTAGTTATAGACATAACAAATTAAGCAGGAATTAAAACAGGTTGTAGAAATCCACTTGATTTCTGCCAAAATTAATATAAAGATAATTTTGTAGCACCTGGAGGGGTCAAATTAGAACTTTATTAACTATTAGGGTCCAAATACACAAATAAATGAACCAAAGACTAATAAAAGTGGGTTTAGAAAAAGTATGACCCCATTAAACAGATCTTTTCTGAAACTGCTCGCGTAATTAAATTAATATTTTAAAAAATTCATCAATAAGGACATCAGAAGCAATTGTATAGTGATGTGACCCTAAAAAATACAGACTTTGTTGCTTCATGATATGAAAAAGTAATCAAAAGTCAACAAAATAAGACCACACACCTCTGAATCTTCCTCTGCTGCTTCTGGTTCTGGTTCCAGACTCACTGGTTGGTCACATTCAGCCATGTGACCCTCAGAGGTGGGCTCCAGTCCGTCAGGTGCATCAGTTGTGGTGAGGGTCTCCTCGGTGGCTGTGTCCTCGGTGGCTGCGTCCTCAGTGGACTGTTGCAGGTCAGGGTCATCAAGCACTGGTGGGGAGTCTGGCAGGACATCTTGAGAGGAAGTGGGGTCAGTGGATGGGAAGGTGGGGTCTGCATCAGAGGGAGCAGCCAGGGACATGGTGATCTGGAAGAGAACATATTTGGTAAGGATATAATAATGAAAGAAATACACATGCGTGACACACTGCAAAATATACAGTGGGACTGCGTTTTTAATTTGGTTTGTGTACTAAATCATTCACATAAATGTCAAAACTTAGTCCACTTCTTAATGATGCACATTTCAATCTTTTTTGCACCCCTACTGAGTGTTCTCTGAGAATCTGTAACTGTTAATTTCTCTACTGTAGAGATTAATAAAGTATCTTATCTTATTTTACCTTATCTTATCTTATTGATACGACATTCAACATAGTTCACACTTGATGGTTTAACATCACCATCTAGCGGTCATTTGGTGAACTAATACTGCCGTCTCTTTTCATGCTTTCAAAACAATCATTGAAACTACTTACAACGTACAGTAATTTGGCGTAAGTTATAGTTTAAAGCAAGAACAACAATACTACACATCTTATACTTTATGCGTAAACTGTTGTGGTTTAAAGACAGTAGTCTGAGTTGTGGATATCAAACATAAATATAAACATTTTCCTCCGCAGTGTCTAAGCTTCTTCTGCAACATTTAATATGTATATTTTTCCCCCACATCACTGCAGGATGACAACGCACAGCATTTTCAAACAGACAGTCAACAAAGACCACTGTTCAATATCCAGTCGCATCATGTCACAATTAGGCTATTATTCCCAGGACTGTGGTCTGTTTTTGACGCCGAACACATTTATGACTGAAGCGGGTATAGTTAAACTTTGTCTCTTTTAGTGTCTGGTTAGCTGAGGCAGAGCTAGCTTTTAATGTCAGTTTTGTTTTTATGAAAGTGACAGTGCAGCTCACCCGTGTGTTTGGTGCCAGCGGGTCCTCTTCCGCCCCGCCACGTCGGCAGGCCGGGGAACTGACAGCACCGAAGAGCGCCGAACGACCACATGACTCCGCCACAGTACTTCCTGTTTTGCGTCACACATTTATGTTAGCGCCTTACACATTTTTATCACTGTCCCTTGCTTTAAGGTGCTTAAATCCAATAATTCATTATAATTTAATTAGTTAACTAAAAAAAAAAAAAAAAAAAAAAAAAAGAAACACGTCTCGATATACGAAACCTAAATCTCATATCATAAATATATATAAAGTTGACATACGGCAACCGTAAGACACATTCATTGCTGCTATGTGTTAGCAATTTATACTAACAACTTATACATTCCCGCTTTCCCTCACATTAATGTGCTTAAATTCAGCATAAACATATGTGAATGATTGCAAATAAATTCCCTACTAAGGTTTCGAAGTTTTGTGATTTTACGTGTAGATACATTTTAAGTGTATATTGTGTGTATAATTTACTATAAAATATAATGTTTTCATGTTAATGAAGGATTTTAGGAAATATCTAATTCATCCTCTTCAAAGAAATACATAGTTAAAAAAATTCTTTTGGTAGATATTTTTTCCATGAGACTCAGAAGCGAAAATGTAAGTGCTCAGAAGTGAACTATCTCACCGTCCGTGATAGTTGTGTTTAAAGGTAATATAAATGTGGCTTGGCCTCGTATCGGTTGTATTTTAAGTCGAAAAGAAATTAAACCAGAATTGAATCATATAAACCAGTAACATAAATCTATAAAATACTTAATAGAAATTCCCCATGTTTCTGATGGACTGCTCTTCAAACAGTAACGGAGTGGCTCGTTGGTCTAGGGGTATGATTCTCGCTTAGGGTGCGAGAGGTCCCGGGTTCAAATCCCGGACGAGCCCAATTTTTTAGCTTTTCAGTTTCACTCATCTGAGATGTTGTTCTGCCATTTGACTAATTTTGAAGGGAACAAATCACCATGGTCATAAGACCATAAAAACTCATCTTAGCTAAGTTTATTTACTTAGCATAGGAGTGATTTATTTATTGAAAATGCATTTTTAAAATCTTTCATGTGTTGAATAATCCCTTGTGCTGTTCTGCACTGTACTGTGTATTCCTTAAGGTCAACACTTAAGGAAGCCACTACAATATTTGGCTTGGTGGAATGTAGTCATCCAAGAAATATGCAAATTATGTATATTCTACTGGTGTGTGTGTGTGTGTGTGTGTGTGTGGGGGGGGGGGGGGGGGGGGG
>JAPSES010000104.1:8619034-8644921 GCA_029822895.1 Maxillicosta whitleyi
AACAAACTTTTAGAATGAACTATTAATACCCACATGGGAGCTACCTGTGAGTTTGTTAACAAACATGGTCTATATTTATGAAATTAGATTTCAGCCTCAGTGGACTGTGAAGAAAAAATATTATTGAGTTGTTAGTATGTGTCTAAATGGGTAATAAGGGTTAGTAGTGTTTAAACTGTTCAGTTTTTTTTGGGGGGGGGGTAGTTTTTAAGTGTTCGGTGTACTCTCACAGCCTGAAACCCACACTTGCATTATCCATTTATGCTTTCACTTTCCCATCATGGTGAAGTGAGTTAAATGAGTCATATCATGTCTGAAGTTCTATGAAATAAATCCAGAACAGTGGGTCTATAATACACTTGTGTTATCTATACTTAGCATTAATGCTCAGTTTTACAAATCCCATCCATAAACACTTGGATCTGCTTTTTCTTCTTCTTTGGAATTTGTTCATGACATTTATGAGTTTCCATTCTAATGGAAATTTGAGCCCATAATGTTAAAAAATAATAATAATTCAGTGTTATTTTTGCAAATGTAACCACATTCTGACATCTTGACAATATTCTTTTTTCACACACAGTATTTCTCTCATGTTGCATATATCCACACCACTGTTATCACTTTTACACACGTGCGCTCAGAGATATGTATATGCATACAAATACAGTTCTTGACATTCACACACAGAGCCACATTTACACTTGCCCATGCCGATAGCTCTGCACACAGACTCCTAGTTTTCTGCGGAAACAGAGTCCATGTTGCTGTGGTGTGGAGATAACAGGAAGCTCCAATCACAGGTCTCTTCTCAATCCATCCTGTAAGGCCCCTGGAGGGAGACTCCCCACAGTGGAGGATGAGAGGTTGTAACTGACATCACACCTACAATAGACCATGCTAGAGGTGCTAGTGGAATGTGGAAGCTCCACTTGACGCTTGGTACAGTAACGCCAATACAAAAGGAGCATCATGGTCTGATAATAAATGTATCATCCGACTTCACAGTGGCAGATTAATTTATGCTTTCCTTTCTGGGTCAAAGGGAGACAAGTAGCATTTGCCATGGGATAATCAGATCAATGATAGCGTCACTGTGGCAAGGCAGAAAGGATACAGCCACAGTATGGAAACACTGTGATCAAAGTGGAGTTCACTCTGTGAATGAGAATGCAGGGAGGGGAGTGGGGCTGTAAAGGACAATTGTGATTGATGCATTACTCTCTCCTGGTTGTCTGCACACAAAGAGAAGATGACAGGGGCAATTTTCCTGATTCACAATATAAAACTTCTTTTGTCGCATCACTTCTTCCCTCCTCTGTGTGTTTCCAACCACTCATATTATAAATAGCTCTTCTTATGCTATTATAGAATATCTAATGTGTGCAAAGGGGCATCTCCAGGAAATACATTACCTTCAGCTATCATTTCATCCTATATGTTCCCCTTAGATTTTGCTGCTGTTTATCATTTGTTGAGTCATTCCCAATAACACAAGTGCAAAATGAATACAGAGTGTACAAAAAAAAAAAAAAAAAAAAAAGCTGGACTAGCTCACCCAACCCAGTCACTCTGTGAATTGAACAAAGAATTAATTATTGCTGCCCTGTGTTACTAGGTCAAGGTCAACATCCTCTCTTACTCAGAAATCCTATTGGCACAGATCCACATCACCTGCCTCTGTGCAGTTTAACACGGTAATGGGTCCCAGTGGACATGTGCACAACACGGTGGGACAGATATCTCATGGGACACTTGTAAGCAGGCTAAATTAGAAATTACATCTCAAAATAACATGATTTAAAATAGCCTCTTGCCACTTTTGGATTCAATCACACAATGCTAAACCACAGTGATTCCAATCCTACTGAGCATCTTTGTTCTGTTTTTTTTTTCTTTGTGTGTGTACAAAACAGGTAATGGCTTTATGATTTTCTAACTCTGTCAGTTCTTTGTTATTGCATGATGTGGTGCTTTCACAGCACACAACCACACAGAAACAAAGCAGATTGTGACAAAAATATTTTTAGAAATGAGCTGTATTCTTTTTTTCAAACTGTCACTTATTCTTTTTATTTTCTTCTTCCTCTCTGGGTATTGGCATGGTAAAATCTCATCCCTTGGGGAGTGTGTCAAATTCACAATTCCACGGATACTACAACATGAATAGAGCCATTTCACCTTCCCAAAAGGAAGCAAGGAGACTCATGTTTTTTTTTTAAGTAATGGCAGAGCGTACTTTGTTCTGGTTCTTTTGTTTGACAAAAAGTGTGATTTTTGCAACCACTTATGCCATCCAAAGAAAGTGAATGGAGAGAGAAAGAGAAAACTTGAATATAGATTAAATAGAGCTTTTTTCCCCCGGCACAGTAGGAGAAAAGTAGTAAAAAATAAATAAATAAATAATACAAAAAAAGAGATCTGTACTGCTGCCAAGAAACTATATGACCATGACCAAGGGCTTTGCAAAGCAAGTCCAAGTGCAACGTGCAGTGATTTACCTGATGGAAACATAAAACTGTCTCTTTTGATATGGGGGATGTGGAGAATGCCAGAAAGGGTCAAAGTGTTTTGTAGATATGTTTTATAATACTGAATAATATCCTTTAAAATGTATCCTGATTTTGAACTAATTCCAAATCTCATAAATAAACATATACATGGTGAAAGGTTGAATTCTGACAGTCAAATATTTCACATTAAATAAATGGACCTGGTGATGAATAACTGCTCATTATTTGTTTCCCCCGTGTTGCAGCGATATACATAAATATTACACGCTCTGCATGTTGCCGATGGAAGTCACGTGTAGCATAAAACCGTGGTGTGTAACAACTATATAAGCTGAAGACTATAACTCATATGTCCTAAATGTCAGCTCTCTGCGGGATTTAAAACCGTATATACCCACCAGCCCTGCCTGTCATGCTGGCTTCATAGCTATTGTCATGGTAACAGCTCGTCCCTGTACAGTCAACGGGTTGATAGGTTGACAGACAGCCATTAGGGTATTATTGTGACGTCACGTGGGGATTGTGAAGAGCTGACCCACTTGGCATCCAGAGGGTACCCCTATCCTCTCTCAGCGCAACATGGTCACCCATCACATCTAGACAGGAAGGAACTTTTCACCCGTCTCTTTCACAGCAGGAAATCTCATTGCACGCCCGCTTCCTGTGTGAATGTGTGTGTGGGGAAAGGGGGGGGGGGGGGGGTCAAGGCTGCTTGGATTGGTTTGACTGAAATATGGTTGCTGGATGTCAGGCCAAGGGCGTTCTGAAGTGAATGCGGTTTAAGGCTTATCCTGGTGGGATTTATCACTGAGCTGTGTTTGTTGGCAACTGCTTGTAGCTCATACACATGCAGTCCAGCAACTCACATATAGCACTATACATCACCAAGGTAAAGCTTAGCAATAAAAGTTCACAGCTTTTATTAATGCATCCAGTCTCCACGAAAGTTTACTCATTTTAAACACGGGAAGGCGTTTGTGTGTGAAGTTTGTGTTAGGACGAGTCTGTGTTGTGTTGGTCTTTTGTGGTGGTGGAATGTAATTATTTTTACTTCATTACTGTACTTAAGTATTTTTTTTTGTATTTGTACTTGTACTTAAGTAAAAATAATAATAATACATACTTTTACTTTTACTTCAATACATTAGGTGGCAGTTCTGTACTTTCTACTCCTTACATTTTGGAAATCGATGCTGTTACTTGTTACATTATATTAACATCTTTTCATCTAATTTTTTTTTTGTCTAAATCTTGCATGAAAAATCACACACAATATTGACACTAATCATTTCAATACACATAATATTGCTTGTGAGCACTGAGCAGTGACATTGGCAGAGGCATAAATAAGTATGTCTACATTCTGTATCATAATGACACAGTCCACAGACTGACATTGTGTGAGTACTTGGACTTTTATACTTTAAAGTAAATGTTAAAGTAAGTACTTAGTACTTTTACTTAAATAAGATTCTTGATGTAGTACTTCTATTTTTACTTGTGTAAATATTTGTTGACTTTTGTTGACAGTAGCAGACAGCAGTTGCAATAGTAAATGTGCAAAATAGAGACAAAGAAAAACCAGACAGCAAATTTAAAGATTGAGAAAACTCTAACCCAAAACTTGCACACAGAAATAAGTATATTGTGTTTGTTATTGCAGATGCAGGCAGTCGAGTCTTTATCTTTGTAATGGATTCAGCTAATGCAAACAAAAAAAACACACATATGTGCAAATCTGCCATAGTGCAGATATATGGGAGTGTTCAATAACCAAAAAGAGTGATATCAGAACATAGTGTCCTTTGCTTTTCCAAACAGGCAGACAATGTTTCCTGCAGTCACAGTGTTGCCCTCAGTTGCACTCGCGCTGCATGAAAGTAGCCATGCCCGGCTGTGCTGCTCATTCCAGACAACGAGAGAACTTGTCAGACGTAACCAGTGCTTAGTGTATAAATCACAAAGTCCTGAACACAGAGAGGGTGCTGTGCAGTAGGTCAGGGGAGGGAAAGAAATCACTGGACGCATCAAAAAAAAATCCAGAGTGCCTCAAGCAACACCAAGGTCCTCAATGTTAGAAGTAAACAGAACAACTGTCATCACATAGCATTATTCTTACATTTACATGAGCTACCTCCCATGCTGTTTCTATTGTACCCTCACTGTTGATCAAAATAGGGGTGTCCTGTTTAGGTTCAGCCTGGTTTAAACCCATAAAGACTCAAACAACCACTGGCAAACAAAACTAGTAATAACTTCTGAACCACTAAACTTATTAATATGTTGAAATAATTGGTGTAAAATATAATTTGTCATCCTGTCATGGTCATCACATATGACCCATTTGGATGTTCAGAGGCTCCGTAATGAACATAGAAACACTGTCATCTTCTACAACATTGATTCACCAGTAAAACCTATGGAGTTGGATCGATGACAGTGGATGGACATACTGGGTTTATGTTCACTGAAAAAAAAAAATCACTTTTTCTTCAGTTTTTTCTGTTTTTGATGGAATATCCCTCAACTTTAATTTGAGCTTTTATGAACATCTACATCATCAATGAAGGAAATATAGGAAAATACCTGATTATCGCTGAGAAATGCAAGATGCAGAACATAACATTAGAATAAATGTTGATAAATCCCTTATTTAAGGTTAAAAATAGAGAATGGAAACACCATCATCTTCTACACTACTAATACTATTATACATTACAACAGTACCTCCCCCCCCTCCCCCCAGCCGACCAAAGTGGTGCAGTCCAACTTGAAACCAACACAGACAGTTTTTCTTCCAAGTTGCCCACGGCCCCATGAAACGTTTCACACCAAGAGGTGGCGTTTCTTGTGCAAAGCCAGGTGGTCAGAACGGGAGAAGCTGCGTTCACAGTCAGGACACTGGAATGGTTTGACTCCTGTATGCTTGCGGAAGTGTCTCGTCAGCTCATCTGAACGGGCGAATTTCCATGTGCAGCCTTCCCACATGCACTTGTAGGGTTTCTCACCTGCAGACACGAACAAATTAAGGAGATGATCAGTGACGAGATTTTGCAAATTATAAAACAAATGCTTATTCAGAAGGAAAAGTAAAGCTTGTATAAGATATAACCAGTAAAGTAAAAACAGTAAAACACTAATGCACTATTTTAACATTAATACTGCACACAGGAGTAAGAAAGCTTGTAAGGGTTGTGTTTAAGAACCCTGCCTCCCACCTCCCACCCCTCACCGGTATGTGTCCTGCGATGTGCTTTGAGATGGGAGCTCTTGGTGTACACTTTATTGCAGCCTGTGAAGTCACAGCGGTGAATTCGCCGTTTTTTCAGCGAGTCAGGAGAGTCAGCTGGGAGGGGATGTTTTGTGCCAGAATGAACTATTACTGAAGGATTGTTCCCCCTGAAAGAGACACATACATACAGAGGAAAATAAAGGTTAACTGGTGCTAGATGTGATCGCCAGAGGGCACTGGTGTTGTGTAACAGCCTTAATGCAGAAATGAAATAGCAACTTTAATTTGGCTGCATTTACTCCCCAACGCAATAATAACTGCTACCAGGCAGGAAGTTGAAAAACACCTCCCGCCTTTTCCAGTCTACCACGCCTTTGCTTTGTCTTGTCACCTTACCACTTTTCAACAATGTTGACATACTGGTTACAAATCACAGAAATAAAGTTTGCTAAGACTGAAAAATTCTCTGTCCTCCTTTATAGTTAAATATCCAGCTTCAGTAAACTTGCGCTTTGTATAGAGATACGAATGTTTAGTTCAGTAAATTGAATCATTCTGCACTTAAACTGACTAATGTTACTCTACAACAGGATGTGATATCCAGAAAAAGGAGCAAAAAAAGAGTAGAAAAGTGACTTTTTAAAGTCAAAATAAGAACAGAACAGAACTGTCTTTCCACACTATCATTAGTGTGTGTGTGTGTGTGTGTGTTGTGGGGGATTTTCTACACATTCCTTTACGCAAAGCTGATCTGTGAGGGATTCGTATTTCAACACTCGACACCTGCTCTCAACTGCCACTTACACACACACACACACAGAGAGAGAGAGAGAGAGACTGGCCCGTCATTATAAAGTACACAGTGCATAAACTTGACCTATTTATTACATACTGTATATTTACATTGTTGATATGTGAGTGTGTTTTCAGAAAAGAGGTGATGACAGCCCTGGACACGCCCACTTCTTGTAAAGGGCCCAATTATTTCAGAGTTGGCACAGTGACAACAAATGACTGTGTGGTGGCAACCAACCTGTCAACTAAAGGATGCACACACACACACACACACACACACACACACACACACACACACACACACACATTCTCTAACTATTACATGTTTAACCAACCCACAATTACTCCTGAGGAAAAGTTGCTTTATTCAGAGGGTGGGAGGTACAAAAGAGTCAACAGACAGGAGGTGAGGAGGAGGAGGAGCAGAGACAGGAAAGGATGAGGGGAGGGAGGAGAGGAGAGGAGGAAAGAGTGGGAGATGGCAGCACTTACAAAAGCACAAGGTGAACAAACGGGAGAGGAAGGAAAATAAGAGAGAGAAAAAAAGGCAAAGAAACAGAGGGTCAGAAGTAAAAGACAGCTGATATATGCGTTTAAGTACGTACATTCACTCACGCTACTTAACCCACAAATAAAAGCAATGAACTTTAAGTAGAAGAATATGACATGGATGAATATAACTCTTGCTTATGTGACTGTGAAACAAAATCAAAATACCTGATCTGATTTAATTTATTTAACAACAGACAAGCTCAATGTCTTTGCAAACTCACAATGTAAGATTTGTTTTGACTCAGATTCACCAAATATGAGAATTACACTGAATTAACACACATATTAGTGAAGTTTGAGTTGTATTATTATTTGATACAACTCCTTGTAGTGTTAAAGATATATACCTTTCTGTACATATGTATTGATTCATTGGTTAACCATCATACAGCCATAAACCCCAAAGAAATACACTGAAACTCATTGTCAAGGAGCTGCGGTAATTATGAAAGTACTTCTATTTTACATTATATTCTTCCTCTTTTAAGATTATTTCCACATAAATATTGTATTTCTTGCTCCAATACAGGTATTTAACAGATGTAGAGCTTGGTGAAACATGTAAACACTGGTATATGATGCTTCAGCGTCATATTAAAATCAGGCTCATAGCTTTATTTGACACTTTCATTTGTAAAATATCTTTGCCTGCACCAGGGCGATAGGACGACCGGTAATAGAAGGAGTGGCTGATGGATATGACTTGAAATAAAAGAAGAAAAACACCACTGTGGAATGAAGGAATCTGACACACCCCACACGTAGAGGTATTCTTTATGATAGTTGTTGGGTTACTTTTCCTGTCTTATCTCTACGATTAAAGAGACTCATCTCTGTGTCTTTACCTACTTTAACAGATAAAAATTCCACTGGTGACCAGAAGAATTTACTGATTTAAACCGTTTATTATGTGTTGATCCACTAATCCTATCAATACATGTAAATAATTGAAGTCAAATGTAGTTTCTCAGCTTTAAATTCTAATCAGATATGACCCATTTGGACGTTCAGAGGCTCCATAGTGAATGTGAATACACTGTCATCTTCTACAACACCGATTCAACAGTAAAACCCATGGAGTTTTAACAGTGATAGTGGATGGAAAACACTTTTTTCCCCTGTTTCTGATATAAAAAACTTTAAATTTACTCTAAGTTTTCATGAATATCTACATCATCAGTGAATTAAATACAGGAAAATACATTGAAAACAGCAAAAACACAGAGGATTATCATCATAAATAGTGATAAATCACTTAAAATGGTTAAATATAGAGAATAATTCATTTAGTAACTGCCACAAAAGTAGCTCTGGGTGTTTATGACTTAATTTAACTCGTGCACCAATTGTAAACCATTGTAATAGACTCAGAATCATATGAAGAGCTTATTATTCAATTCTGACTGCTAAATGTAGCAAAAAAAGAAAAAAATAAGACAAAAAAAAAAGCACTGGCTTCTCAAATTACGTCCAATTCTGCTTATTTCCACATCCTGTATGACTGATAAATGAAACACATATGAATAGGAAAAGCTCGTTTTCGTCTGTGAATGTGTGTCACTCACTCGTAGTGTATCCTGGCGGCTGATGACTTCATCTCATGGCTGATGTGGGGGTCATGACTGATCTCAGGGCGAGGCTCCACTTTGATTGGCTTATGCAAGTCATGGGCGTCGCCGCGCAGCTCCAAGGGCTTCATAGAGGGAGCTAAAACAATCACCAGATGTGAACCCATCAGTGTGGTCAGTGATGTAACACAGCAAGGACTGATTCACATTAACACGCTGTAAAAAAATATATATATCTGACAACACAAACTCATGTTCTTTTTTACTGCTCATTTACTGATTATCTCTATTATTTGCCTTTGTCTGGCTAGACTTAAAATCAACCCCAAATTCTACCATTTTTTTTTGCGAGAGAGTACACATTTTGTCACTGTCTGTACAAGTTTGCCCCAGATATTCAGACATGGTGACCTGCATCTGACCCCAGAAACTTCCTCAAGAGACAAGAATGTGCAGGAGCTGTTATTCTGAGAAAAGAGGAAATGCAGAACACCAGACACTTCAATATTTGTCAAAGGTGAATAGTCTTTAAGGCCTAGCGTGTAAGGTTCACAGGGATTTAAGGTGATCTAATTACACAAACGCAGTATAATTCCATTTGTGTATATCAACTGAACTTGTGTTTTCACTGTTTTTATCCAGAAAACGAACAGGTTGCTTTCTCACTATGTTGCACCTGCAGCTGTTGCACCTCAGAGAAGACCTCCTTATTCTCTCTTTTCTATTTGAAGGTGCATTACCATCACCTACTTTATCTGAGAGTTAATATTCCAGAAGAAATGAACCAAACACTGAGGTCATTTTGGCGGCCACTGTACACAAGTACTCGCTAAAATTTACAAACTGAACCTTTAATAACAGTGTTTTTTTTGCCACAAAAATGTCATAAATTGTATTAAATGACATTAATAATGGGAACTATATTTAAATAACCAACATGTTTTGGGTGAAACAGGAAGTCATCACCTTTTCCTACAAAGTAATAATTATTTCCTGACACATTTTTTGTGCACGTCATGATTATTGGATTTGAGTCAACACTATTTTTCTTCATTCTGATCATTGCAGTTTACTTCGCACCTTACAGTTTTATTTTTGGCACATTACAGCCATTATTTTTTTTACCCAGATCTTTTTTTGTACTAGTTTATTATTATGTATAGTACTGTATACAGCGTTTGCTTTGGTGTTCTATTTTTTACTCTTGCTTGCTCTTGTATTCTATTTTTATTGTGTGTCATGCTCCTGATGTGCTGTAATTTCCCAGTTTGGGATAAATAAAGTGCATCTATCTTTAACTTAAATATCACAGACACCAAAAATGAGGTCTCACCTGTCTTGTGTTCTCTGCTTCGATGATGGTCGTCATCGCTGGCGAGGGGTGGGCTCACCATTATCGGTTGGTGCACGTGGAGAGGGGAGGGGTAGAGGACAGAAAAAGGCAGGATAACCGGTGACACCATGACCCCCGATGACTGGATGACCCCCGTGCCCGAACCAATCGTCGGAGCCACCATGGTGGGGTAAGATAGGGTGGGAGTGGGCAGTGGGAGAACGTGGGAGGGTGAGGAGCGGAGGTGGGACTCTTGGGGGGAGCAGCGGGGGGAGGCACGGCTCGCTGAGCTGTAGGGAGAAGGCGGGGAGCTGTGCGAGGACGCCGGGGAGGAGGCAGACGAGCAGGGAGGCGACAAGGAGGAAGAGGTGGAGGAGGAGCGTTTGCTGAGTGACAGGTCCACAGGCTCCAGCTGGGTGTGTGTGGGATTGGTGGAGGTGTGGGGCTGGGAGAAGGCGGGCATGTGTGTGCGGTGGTAGAGGTGAGTGGGCGGGGAGAGGATGACTCTGTACGTCTGTACGTCTGAATACGGTGAGTAGATTGACTGTAAGAGGATGCAGAAGAAGGAAGCGGAGAAGGAAGACAAAAGAGCAGAGAGTTAAAAACTTCCGTTCTGTATTCAACAACAGGGAAGACATGATTCTGCTGCACAAACAACTAATGCCAGCCAAAAAAAAAAAATAGTTCAGTTAGAGTGCATAACAGCTAGTGTGTGTATTCTGTATGTGTGTGTGTGTGTTATTAGTTTGCTGCCTGGCAGTGTGTGTACCCATTGTATGCAAATGTCCACTGTACAGAAGCCTGTTTGTCCAGGAAGAGGCAGAATGTGGGAACCAGACTGTCTAGACACGTAGCGGCAATGTGTATAGGTATGTGTAAATGTGTAAGTGTTTGTAGGTTACAGTTAGTGTGTGACTTCAAAAAAAAAAAAAAAAAAAACATGTTCAGGCATGATGAGAGCACCCAAAGCTACAGTTACACAAACACACGTGGCTTACCGTCTCCATGTCTGTTTTCAGAGGATAATCATACATCAGCATGGCTGCACAGGCCAGGCTCCTACAAAATAACACAAACAGTCATCAGTATGTATGTATTTACACAATTATTCACTCAAACAATCATCTGTCATTTACTTGTCATGCATTTATTGCCACTCACGTCAGTATGTGGGTTATTTTCATCTTTTCAGTTACAGATGTTAACAATAATGCATAAAAAATGGTTTTTATTCCTGAGACAATAGAAAAAGGAAACAACACGTAACACACAGACATTATGTAAAAGTGTGTCTGCTTATAGGAGTAGGAGACTAAAGAGAGACATATGTGACACTTCCATTAAATCACAGCAGACAATACCAAACATAGTTTCACCGCCTCCCCAATTTTCTGCCATAAGACCTCTCTCTTTCCACACTGACAATCTGTCCATCATGTTTAAAAATATGTTTTTGGTTTGACAGTTCGTCAAGCTATGTGAAGAAATACTTAAGCTGAAAATGCAACAGATAACTTACGATGGGGGTTTGGTTTTATGAGGTCTAAGAGCCAGAAAAAGGTGTGCTATAGACACGGCTCAGTGTCAGAAAGAAGACAAATCTCAGTTAAAATACATACACTCACACACCCACTGAGGCCTGTCAAGAAAAAGAGTGTGAGATTTCAAAGGTGGTTCCAGTTACCTTGTCTTTCAGTGGCCAGGTGCAGCTGTGATGAGTCTGTGTTTGTTCCTAAATGCTGTATTTGTGAGCATGATTCTGCATGTGTGTTCACTGAAGCATTAAGGTGAGATGAACTGTCAAAGAATGCACCCCTAGGGAGTCAGAGTGTGTGTCTGTGTGACCTGATTAAAGTCCACAGTCTGGAGTTAGCCTTTAATTATTAACAAACGAGTGAGACCACAGGCCGTAACACCTTGTCACACATACACATACACACACGCACGCACACACACTCTTAGTCCAGATGGGAGGCAGACCAATAAGAGAGCAGGACGGTTGCTTGCTGGTTCAGGAAGGGTGTGAACATGACGACTGAGGCCTCACCCTTCATCCAGGCAAAGAAACAAAGAAAATGCAGTGAGGTTGAAAGTGTGTGTGTGTGTGTGTGTGTGTGTGTCTGTATGTGTACAAATGTTTCTGAGTGTGTGAGGGTGTGTTTTTCTAATCCTGGTTTGTATTGTGTTGCAGTTCAGATAGAGGTCAAGCAGTCGTTCTATTGTGGCACACACAGAGGTGGCAGCACGAGCAGGTATGGAGCGCAAACAGATTACAAAACAGAAAAATAAGGGATGAAATGACGTCTAAGCGGGTGTGTATTTTTCCTTCAGTAGCAGGAATATCTAAGAGGACTGGTTGGACTTTTAAAAGTTCTTATTGTACAAGTTCCTGAACCTTGTGTTGATGTTAAAACATTTACCGTCAGCTGATAAAGCAACAAGTATTTGTATTCAAGCTTCACGTCATGTGCAAAAGACACATCTCTGACTCACACCTTGCAAACAAGGACACAGTGTCAGTGAACAGCAGAAACCTGGCCCAGTTAGTATCATCCAGTCTCCAAGTTTCAGCTGAGGCTCTACAGTTACAGAACCAACCTGTACCTACTGAGGCTACGAGCAGTAACAGCGGTAATGGAAATGACCTGCAGTTTAGCTCACATTTACACTTCCTGCATTTTTGACATTACATAAAACACAGTATGTGTACATGTTTGGACATGCCCTCCACAGGCAAAAACAGGAGAAGTGTGGCATTCTGATAATGCCACCTGTTGGTAAGTATATTATTTTCATTTATTTTACGTATTTTCTTTATTTCTGCAGCTATAAATGTATTTTCCACCGAGGGCGCCTGGTGATATTTAGATATTCAAAATATTTTCAACACTGTACTAAAAAAAAAAAAATTAAAATGGGATTTTTCATGACAGTTAAAACATCTCAACATATCAGAAAGTCCAGCAGCACTTGTCGTATGGAAGAATTTGTCATTCTACATGTAGACAAGCATGTTTCAGCTAGTGGCCTTCATCAGGACCATCAGGAAATCACCATAACCATTAGCAGCTCAATGTCACAACATAGATGGATGTGAAACTACAGAGAAGCCCGAGTCTAGAAATCATATTTTATGTTACAGGGAACATTTGTTTAATAAAAACAGCAACAAAAATCATATTATTTTAAATGTTTTCAGTGAAAAGGACATTAGAATCATAATAAACAATTATGTTAAGTTTGTCATTCAACTCTAATGACAGCATGTTTGTAAGTGACTCATAACCTGGTTTTAAGAAGGTGTTAAACACCCATCAAGCAAATAAACAGTTGTTGACTCAGACATGAGTGATGCGGGGCCTCCTTTATAGTACACATACACAGAAAATGGATGTTAACCTCTGCCTCCAGGGCTGGGCTTGGCAGGAGGATATTTACTGTGTGTGAGTGTGATCACCTTTATGACAAATATGTTCATTTCCATCTCTCAAAAACACTCTAGGAAACCCCTAAAGCACTCTTTACACAATTTCACCTTAAATGAAAACATCCAGGTACAGAACATACCATTCCTCAGACTTTATGTGTTCTAACTCTTATTACTCGCAGGCTTATGAACCTGAAATGAAGGTGATTTCTGCACTTAGGAACACGTATGACTAATGCTTTCATGTACTAAACATACTTGTCAGTCAGAAAGGATACACATCACAGGGTAGCAGCATTAGATAATGTGGGCACCAGGTGGCTGGGTTTTACCACACAGGAAAATGAACAGCAGACGGCATAGGACAGAAGTCCTTCTGACAAAAGACAAACTTTCCCCTGAGGTGTATCGCAAAAGAATGAATTCAGTGACTCCCAGAGATGTTAACAATCACAGGAAAAAGATGAACGTTAGCTGCTCAGCATCTTCATTGGTAAACTCCATAAACCGAAGGCCTCCGGAGATAGAAGACAATCTGCAGCTGGAGCTTTGTTTGTGAATCAATGTTTCATTGATCCACTGAGTTTCCAACTGGAACACAACATAACCTTCCTGTGCACCTCAAATCAGAGCATTGAGAGTATCACCTTGAGTGAAAAATCAAATGTGTGGGCAGACATCCAAGGACCTTTTTTGGTCAATGAGGCCTACCTGAGTCACTGAGGAGTATTTTCTCCCTGTGTGCTCCACATGTGGGTGTGTGTTTGTGCATGTCAAGTGTGGTCTGCAAATATTGTCCTTCTAGGTCAGTAGAGCTACTGTGTACTCAACCCCAACCCACTCAGTAAACATGTCCTACACCCCTCTTTCCACCCCTAGACTCACCCTCCAAATCTTCCTCTTCATTTTCCTCTACACCTTTTCTTCTTCTTCACCCGCTTCACACCAATCACTCATCCCCTCACTTCTTTACTACTGGATTTATCTGAACCACACACTCTCTTTCTCTCTCTCTCTCTATGAATGATATAAAACAACATGACTGAAGGGGAAAATATTGTGGCTTAGAGTCCCTGGCTACTGACTCAACCACACGCATGCACAGACACACACATACTGACACACACACAGCCGCACACCAAGTTTCTGCTAGCTCAACAGAATACACACACTAAATCACTAAAGGACTAAATTATTACAGACACGCACATATGCTTAAACACACACAGACACACACAGGCTGCGCGCACAAACACACTCTAATGGCAATAGGCTGGAGATGATGAGATCACCAGAGAGACCAGAAACCTCCAGACAACAGCTTTGTCCAAGAACACGCCGCAATAGACACGAGCACACACGCACACACACTTACCCCACAGCCTTCACTTCTGCTTTTGACTCCTCGCGTTTCTTTAGTGCCTATTTTCCGGCTTTGTCAGGATCACCTTGTGTTGTTCTGGCTTACACAATGACACAATTGCTCTATCACAACAAAGTATTGTAAACATTCTACATCGCTTGCACTTTTCAGCCAAGTAACCTACTTACACAGTGCACTAATTAGTCATAATTAACTTTCCCAATTACATGACTCAACAAAGTGGCGAGCTAATATTCCAGGAATTAACTTTTCCTCCTCCTGAGCTCACCTCTATGGTACTTCCTAAATACTGCACACTTCTCTTGTTGACCTAAGCCCACCTGAATTTACTCCGTCTTTCCAGCTCTTCCCCCCTCGGGTATCTCCCTCTTCACTAATTTTAACCTGTTACCTCACTTCATACCCCTAGCTTTCCTATGTTCTGACTTTGACTCCTATTTTGGTCCACTTTGGTTCACTTTCACTTTAAAGCCCCCACTGAAGCCCCCTATCCTCTTGTTTGGGCTTCATATTCGTAGCTTAGCCCACTCCTCCCATCCTTTTACGCCCCTAAATGCACACGCACACACACACACACACACACACACACAGAGGCATGGAGCCCCTCTCCACTCCTCTCCAGCAGACTGAGGGGCTGCAGGCCTAGCAGACCTCAGGGGAAGCCAGAGGGGGCCATCAGCAGGGGAGAGGAAACAGGATCTATCATCTCACACACATACACATGAAAACATAGATACACACATTTAAAGACACACCAGAGTTGACATAAGGCGCAAAATCTGACAAAGACACACACATGTGCACGCACCTCAAGCGATAGTTGTCAAAGAGAGTAGAGCTTTGAGGCTTTCCAGACAACTGAGGACAGAAAGAAGGAGAAAATGAGAAACGCTGCCAGGGAGAAAGAGAGGGGAGAGCGAAGCGGAAGCCCTCAGAGTTTAGTCTGACTGTTATTATTTCCACACTGCGTGATGGGTCAGGGGGTGTAAAGAAGAGAAGGAGGAGGAGGAGAGTGAAGCCAAATGGGGGGTGCTGCTGCAGGGGGCCTGCGGTTTCCTGTCTGACCCCCCCCCCCCCCACACACACACACACCCACACACACACCTACACCTCAACACACACTACACCTCCCAACCCAAAGAATGAGAGAAGACAGGGGGAATGGAAGGAGAGAAAGGGCAAAGAAAACAGCTTCTCTGACCAAACTATGTCAAAATGGAAGTGGAAAGAACAAGGCAGACACAGAAAAAGGGAAGAAAACGAAGTGGGTTTCGACCAAAATATGACAAAACTTCAATGAACCTCAAACATGGGGAGGGGGTAGTGGTAAGAAAGAGCTACATAGTCACAGTGGCTCAATCCAGTGGTTTCAATGCGGTAACAGGCACACTGCAGAAGAGTGTGTGTGTGTGTGTGTTCTGCATGAGTGTATGTGTACGAATACGCTGGCACGCATGTGAAGTTGTGTAACGACTTACAGCTTTTTAAGTTTATGGCTGTCTGTGGCCTGCAGTGTCCCTATCCCTTTAACTTCTAATGGAGAATCACCAACTATTCAGCATCCAGGAGTTTAATGTTTAGCCCTAATGTTCCCTCAGACATGCCCTTTGAGCAGTGTGTGTGTGTGTGTGTGTGTGTGTGTGTGTACACTTGTGCATTTTGTTCCACTAGATAACATCAGCATGTTGATTCAGGAAAAGAGGCATAGGGGTGGGTGGGGTATTTGGGTCATGTGAGTGTGTGCATTAGTGTGACTATATTTGTCTTCTTTAAAGAGAGGACAATAAATAAACACATACATAAATAAGAAGAAGTGTAAGTTAATCTTTTTTGTTTGTTTGTTTCTATTTTTTTTCCCCTGAAGTGAAAGATGAGATTAACACAAGACAAAGAGGGGGAGAGCTGCCCCTTGTTCCACCCAACCACCCCCCACATCCACATCCCTCTCTCCTCCCTTCTATCTCCCTCTTTTTCTCTCTCACTCCAGGCTCTAAACAGGATAAGGGCTTCATATGCCAAGTGGAATGTGTGACGCAAGCCTCAGCCTTGAAACAAAGCACAGGAAACAGGGAGAGACAGAGACGGAGAAACACAGAGGCAGAGACAGAAGAGGGAGAAATGTGTGTTATAGTGAAGGATGAAGTGAAACAAGAGGACAGGCAGAGAGGATCAGGTGTGACTGAACATCTGAATGTTTCACTCTCTCCATCTTATCTGACACACACCTGTCATTTAAACTCCTCGCTGTGTAACACTGCACTGTCCGGTAACACTGGGGAGGTCATGTCTCATCTGCTTATTCACACACCACGGCCTTATTCTCCATGCATCAACAGCAAAATCTGTCTCAAATGACTGATCTAACGCGAAAAGTTACATAAATCAAGCCTGACAGATCGATTTTTAGTTCTCTAATGAAGAAAAAGTCCAACATTTTTACAGTGTAAAGCTGTTGTAGTGAGTTAAAAATGTTATTCACTGATATTAATTTACTTTTCAAAGACTAAAATGTTATAATAAATAAATAAAAATAAGTAATTATGTCTCACCTGAGGACACCTATAATAAAATAAATCACCACCAAAAACAAACAAACAAACAATAACCCTGTGTCATGTAAGAGACCTATCTGACATTAAAACCCACATTTTCTGTCAAATAAAACCAATATCAAAACTTTTCCCCTGATCTAAACAACCACATGTTCTGTAAAAGCTATAAACAGCTTGTCTCTGTGATTCTTGACATGCGGCATTACATCAGTTTATCAGTGAGTGCGCCAAAAAAAAGTTCACAATGATGTTGCGTTAACTCATCTTTAAATGGATGAAATATGAGGAAACGTTAACGCACAGACATAACACCTAAATCATTAATTAATCAGAGAAAAACACAGAAACGGGTAACAAAAAAACAAAAAACAAAAAAAAAACACAAAATAATAATGACAGACTTATATTTTCCCCTTTAATAAAGTTAGAATATTACAAGAAAAACTACATAGAAGTTACAGAATAATACCAGTATTCAGTATTTCAGAGTCACACTTACTCCTCAGATGAAGCACACAGTCTATTCCTGGAGGTGTTTCAAAGCTGCCTTGCTGATCGGCAGTGGGTCCTCGGTAAATAACTCAATAAGGCAACTCCGCAGAAAAAGTGACGCAGGACACGACGAGAGCCGGATTGTGTCACTGACATGAGTCTCCACAAAAACAAAAAAAAAAGACAAAATAAAAAAGAAAAACAAAAAAAACTAGACGCTCCGGTGATCGATGGCTGCGCAAAACTCCCCTAAGTTACGAAACGGTGTCTCTGCGTCTTCCACTGTGAGTATATGCGTGTGTTTGTTTCTCTCTGTGTGTGTATGTATGTGTGTGTGTGTGTTTCTCCGGTTTTGTCGTCCTGCTGCCGTCACATGATCCGCCGTCGGTTCTCCGTGGGGTCGGGCCGCCGGGCTGGGCGGGACCGGGGAGGGGTGTGGTGTGGTGTGGTGGTCCGGGCTCCGTGTGTGACTGTGGGTGTGTGTCGTAATTTCCAACTGGAGGAAACAGCTCCACAATGCCTCTAAGGTTCTGGAGTTTACGGTGCAAGAGCGCGTGAGTCTGTTTCCTCTTAACATGACAGTGAAATGTGACGTTAGATCTGTAAGAAATGGACACGTGGGCTGGAACATATCTGATTAAAGGGGTCGTATTTATCTAAAATAGGGGTGTCAAACTCATTTTAGATCAGGGGCCACATCTAGCAAAAATAATAATAAGACTAATAATAATATAATAATAATATACAAATAATGGCAACATCAAACTTTTGTGAGTGAAAAAAGTACAGTATATTTTTTTTTTTCTAATTTGTCTGCATTTATTCTCATAGTTACCACGAGAAGGGGCGAAAACTTTATATGAGATTGATGCATAGGCTATTTTATTCTTGCAGCCAAATGTTTTAATATTTAGTGACCATCACCAGCCCTCCCTGGAGACTACACTTACATTATAAAAAATGTTTACATCTACAAACTATCTTTGAAAACAAAGTGAATAACACAAACAAACTGATATTTCTTTAAAAAAAAAATGCAATTTTAATAATGTGATGCATCAGTTTATCATTTATACAAGTTCATTATAGATCACGGTGGGTCTACAAACACACAAAACAGTTAACAACAGACAGAATATTGATAAAATTACAATAACTTCTCTTAAGACATATCAGGTTGTTTATATTTGTTCAGGTTATTCTTTTTTTTTTAAATGAAAAATGATAGTTTGTTTTAGTGTAAATACAGTAAAATCACATGAAAATGTTGGCATTTACAAAAGACAAAAAGTAAGGAGTTATCATTATTTATAGGTGATTATGATCATATTTTACTGGTTCTGACCCACTTCGAATTGAATTCGTCTGAATGTGGAACCTGAACTAAAATGATTCATATTTTCGGTATAATTTTTGTATTTCACAAATTCATCCCAGGGGTCAAAGTGGACCCAATGTTGACCCTTTGGCGGGCCACATGTTTGACACCCCCTACATTTATTAGTCTTTGGTTCATTTATTTGTGTATTTGGACCCTAGCTAATAGTTCCAAAAGTTCGAATTTGAACATCCCAAGTGGTTCAAAGTTATCTTAATATTTATTTTGGCAAAAATTGAGCTGATTTCAACAACCGGTTTCAATTCCTGCTGAATTTGTTACGTCTATAACTAGTGACATCACGGCATTGCACATATAAGGTCAAGACAGAGTACGACATAATTGTTTGTCAGCAGCAGCGGTTGTAGTAAAAACTGAAAATATGTCCAAACTTCGAGTCCATTACCTAAACTGTTCAATTGTTTGTTGTTTTGATGAGCTCAAGTGGCTGAAAGGGACAGAGCAGCACAGTCAACAACCTGGGAGGGAAGTGGGTCATTTGTATTTAAAGGGCCAGTACTCTTATTTACCTGTCGTGTCATTACTCAGAAATAATATTACATTACATTTGGCTGACGCTTTTATCCGAAGCAACTTACAAGGTATAGGCATGTACAGTGTAAAGGGCCTTGCCCAAGGGCTTACCTGGGATCCAAACTGGCAACCTTCCTCACCAAAGTCTGCAGTGTAAACCACAAAGCTATCTAGTCGCTCAGTGTTGAGTGCTCAAAATGAAATTTCCGGTGTTATTAGTCAGAAATAGGGTTGAAGATGGACTGTTGGAGTTGAATTAATGCAGAATTTAGACCCAAGCAGAGCATTTACAGTTTATGTAGACCACGGGGAAATGTCTCAAAATACATAATTACATTTTAAAACGCAAAATATCACTCCTTTAAGTTTGTGTATTACATTAGCTCCACATCAAAGGACCTGTTTTTTTTTTTTTTAATAGCAATATACATTATTATATCAATAAGATTGCAATAAATGGCACATCATCACAAGCCTGTTTTTGGTTATTTGTTTATTTCTAAAAGCCAAAATAGCGATATATATGAATATTATGAAGATTTTATGAGACTGTTGTGTGGGAAGGGGTAGAATTAAATAAGTTATACTTCCTCCAACTCCTTTTCCAATGTGAAAATGAAGTTATGTATAAGTTTTTTTGTCTTTAGTGTCTTGTTGCATATTCAAAATAATTGAAATTGAAAATAATTAAATAATTGAAAGCCTTCATACCATTAGACAATAATGATGTAAAATGGACGAGACAATAACAATGTAAAAATAAAATGTATGAACACAAAACACATGTTGCCTCTGATTTCATGATCATTTTTATTTATTTTTTTTTAAAATTATTTTAATGTCATGAAAGGCTCTGTGGAACAATGTGAACATTTTTAGAAAAGATAGAATGAGATTTTTAAAAATGAGGTAAAATACACAACAAAATGTATCAATATAAAAACATGCTTTTTCTTATGTTGCTCAATTTCTTTATTTTGACTCCATGTAGTTAAAATCTTCATAAAGTTGAAAATGCTGTAAAAGTCAGTATTTGAGGTTCTAAACCCTCTAGAGGTAAAAGGTTAGAATAATAATGTGAACAACAAGAATGTGCACAAAATAATCCCTAAAGCCAAAAGACAAATGTTTATTGTGTGTTTATTGTGTAGGATTATCACAATATAAATGTATTGCAATAATAATAGCATTAAAAGTCATGAATTCTTTACAAAGGTATATGATATTAAAAAGTACTTGAATAGGAAGAAATAGAGTTTAAAAGCAGTCTTTCAACAATGTTTGTCAGAAATGCTTAACCAATGATATTAATGTTGTTGGTATGGAAAAAATAATAAATAAAGTTTAGAAAAAAAGTACTTACTTCTGTTTGTAACATCCCTATCACCACGTCAGCCTTGGTTGTTCCACTGATGTTTGAACTGCTCTGTGACACTTTTATTGTGACTTATTACCATATAATATATTAGTCATATTGCTACCCTTGTACATTTCAGATAATCACATCTGAACAAAGGGCTCAACTCTGCACGTTTCTATACATTTTATTATACTTCACTAGAAATCTCATGGTTCATGCACTGCCACTATTTCCTTGTCTTTTTTTTTTTATATCGCTTTACCCCCATCTCCATAGTCTTAATCAGTTAATCACTTACACCACTACGCCTGATGTTTCAGCTCCTCCCAGCGAACATCAACAGAAACGCCTTTCAGCATTAAGTTCAGAGAAAGGCCTGGGTGTGGAGGAACAGGCTCTAACCACAAGGAACTGTTTGACTTTTATAAGGGAAGGAGAAACAATACAGTACCAATTTCTAAAAATGTGAAGAATTTGCAACAACACATGCCTCGTTTTTCACTATTCAGTTTGTCTTGCAGTTATAAATAAATATTATTGTTATAATTGTTATAAGTAAATATTTTAGATTAGAGTTTACAGTGTTTGTTACTATTTGGCCTTTTTTTCTTTTTTTTTAAATACTTCTACTGCATAACTGAATGTACCATTATGGAAATTTGATATCAAGGAGGCCGGATACCTGTGGATGTTTCACAGGAATAGTGAACAAGGAAAAAGTCAAGTAAATATTGGAGTTTTAACACCTGAGTAACTGTTTGCAGACAGATTAAGCAAGTGAAGATTATCTTGTAGTACGGTGACTTGATCTGCCTCATGAACCTTTTGCTACTTCACACTTAAAAACATATGTTGCACTTAAAACTCTCAATGATAAAACTAATCAATGCATCCCCTGGTATTTCAGGTAGTTGTCTTATTGTCACATGTGGCGCGCATACTTCAATGTGTTTATTAATAAGCTATGTCCGATCACAAACCCAAAAGTTGGCTTCATTCAATCATTTTGAACATTTGCCAGTGTTGAATTACATAATAATAAATATCTCCATTAATCCGATGCAATAAATGATCAAATAACTAAGTGCAAAAAGGTTTACCCATGTATTGCATTGGACCAGTGAGGACTTCGCTATGTATTTAAACACTGGCAATACATAATATCAAGCAACTTATTGATCCAATGCAATAAATGGTTAAACCTTTTTCAGTGGTCAAATGATGAAATGCAATCACTAAAAAAACACTTGTGAGGAGACCTTTACTGAGAGTGTTTCTCAGTAAAGTGTGTATCACTTGGAAATGATTTGCCACTTTGCTTGTGGTGTCGAACAGCTGTTTATCTTCATCAGCCCATTTTAGTATGTTTTTTTTTTTTTTTTTGCAACATGGACCAGCAGGTTTATGCTCTGGCTTCAGTGAATACTTGTTGTTTGGTTGATTGGCAGGTATGTAATAGAACCATTATCTGGAACTGAACACATTGTGTCTTGTCTTTAGTTGAAATCCAAGACTAACGATACAAGAAACACATTTCGGTTTCTATTTCTGAACTTTGTGGATTCATGTGTGATTTATCTTCTTATTTATACCATTCCTTGTGTAACAACAATCCATTTATTTGTTATTATATTGACTTAGTTTCATAGTGATGCATGAAAAGGATGAAACAGAAAGAGATGTTAGAGCAATTTGAGTGTAAAGTCCTGGTTGCGGTTGTCACACACACATTGTTAATAATTTATTTGTCCATTTAGCAGAACATGATATATACATACATACAGTTTGGATTTCTATGGTTGAAAAGGCATAGGCTGAAGCACCAGTTTATTTATACCAACCCTATTTACAAGAAGGAAAGTTGCAAAAACAAAACAAGATGGCACAGTTTTAAACAATAATATAAATAAAACAAATAATATAATCTAAGCAAAAATCTTATATATTTTCATTACAGGCATCTGTTACCACAGCTCTTTCCTCCGTGCTCACTTGTCCTGTGCAGAGACGTGCTGCAGCGTCGGGTGCTTCTGCAGGGCTGCCTGTTGAAACAAGGCGATGATGTGACAGCTGTTATTTCATGGATGGTTTCTGGAGTAGAATAGGCATAGGTCTGTCGAGTCTTACAGTAACACACACATCCGTTTAGGCTTAACCGGCTCAATCTGCCTGGGAAGTGGAGCATGAGAGGTGGTGATGTCTTACTTACCTGAGGAAGGACTGGCCGGGTCGGATAAGTCAGAATTACTCTATTTCTGTGTCAAAATGTGGGTACTAACAGTTCGGTTCATAGTGAATCTGCAGCCAGAGCAGAAACTCAGTACAAGATTTTCCATTGTGTAAGTAACGTACCATCAGTATGACTAGTGATCCCAAGATGGAGTCAATTCAGTAATTTTCAGACCATATTATGTATTTATCTACCTATAACTATATGGTTCTCAGCCTGTTTTTTTGTTTTTTTTTTAACTAACACCCCTTTTTGTCATGCTGGAAGGGGAGGTACAATGGACATGGAAATTCACCCTTGACATAACATGCTGCTTGACATTGATACTTATACCAAGTAAATCCCCCCCATTTCAGTCCCAGGTAGCATTGTTTGGTGAGTGCACACCCTTAACATCTGAGTAATCCTCTTGCGCTGCTTTTTCCCCAGAAAATTGGACAATAACACACACAAACACACAAATAATGTTGAGTCAGCTTTAATTATAATAGATTCTATATTTTTAGGTTTTGTTTCTAATTATGTTTTTCCTTGTCCACAGTGCTTCCTAGTTCTGGGCAGTGGAAAAAGACTCAAAGGTAGCATCAGGCTGCATTTTATAGTCCCTGAGTGAAAGTAGGAATCATGGTCAGTCCATCGTACTGCACCAAAAGGGCGTGTGAATTCTAATGGTGATTAGACGACTCCTTTGATATAAGTTCAAAACACATCAATTGTTCTTGTAATGATAAGTATGGAAAATAACCTATAGAGTGAGATGGAATGTTTAGTTTGTTCCAATTACAAATGGTATGGTCCAGTGGGAGGGGCCTAGTCTTTAAATGAAAGGGGTCTGATAAAGGTTGTGTGCTTGTTTTTGTGTGATTTTTGTTATTATTTGCTTGTTTCCATGGACAAACCTTAAAAGGCAATACAGCTCTTCAATTCTTGTTGCATTAAATGGAATTTGTCTTGGTATTTTTCCTATTCCAGGCAGCCTTTTAGTAACCTACCCCCTTTTCAGGTCAAAGTGTGACAGTAGGTAGAGTATGTGTAATGATAAACAATGAGCTTTATACTATATTCAGTAAGTAGTTGAGTCTGTGGATACTTAGTGTTGTTTCATTGGTGGTTGTGGTAGTACTCTGGTTCATGACCCCCTGCAGCTGAGATTTTGGAACCAACTTCGAAAACTAACAATGGAATGAACCTCTTGATTTTTTTTTTTTTTTTTTTTTTAATACACACAAGTATCCACACCCACAACTAAGGTGTCAGTTTGAGTCAGAACATTTCACACCATCATTTTCACACATATAATTTAATTTTCATTGGGTGGGTTTGGTTTTGATGCTTGTTGGTTGCTTGTGAATTTTTTCTTGAATTTAACACCTAGAAATTCAATAAAAACAGTAATAGATTTGCTTGTTATGTGTTATGTGATGTTTTTTTCAAAGTCTTGATAATAATGCAAAAAAAAAAAAGCACTATTACACCCAAGTATGAATAACAGCGCACTGTTTGTGCTGCGGAATTTTTGATGATGGGAAAGTTTTTGAAATCGAAAGTTCATAAGGTCTGTCCTCTGCATGCAGTCAGTTGAATTGTTAAATTGTGTACATGACTGTGTGTAACCGAACACTTTTATTGTTCAGATTTAACAGGAATTTATCCTGAAGCTTGTAAGAACTCAGCAGTAACCTTATATGGCTGTGTGTTACTTGTGTATTTCATTTACAGTAGAATTTGTGTGTGTGTGTGTGTGTGTGTCATTGTTTCCTGTTCAAAACGGGTTTTTTTTTAATTTTTTTGTGGAACTACTTAATCAAAACTGGCCACATTTTTGGTTGTGATGACTCACTTCCAAATAACAAGAGAGTATCATGTTGGCATTTTATTCGAAAACACTGGACGCCCAGCGGCACAGCATCAAATCGGTTCAATGTGTCTAAAAGTGACACAAAACAAGACACATGGAGTTAGATCTAAGCGACAGGTAGGAAGGAGAGACATGCTGACAAATGCACTAGAGCAGTGAAGGAATAGGCATAAAGAGACAAACAGAGAAGTGCAGAAGTGTGTGAAGGTGGACAAACTATATCAGCATTCAGCAGGAAGAACAAGTGGCTTCCTGTGGTAACCTGAAGATACTGTGCAACACCGTAAAGGAAGTGTCCAGCAAGTAAAACAACTCTGAGAGACCTATGAAGGACATAATGAGAGAGACTCAGAACTTAACAACTATCTGCAAGAAACTGAGCAAAAAAGAGGTCAAAAAGGGCAGCACACCCACACCTGAATATAAAGGTCTGTGACAACACTAGTGTACCCATAGCTCATACACCACCTCACAAGAAGACACTGCCATTGTACTTTTTTACGTCCGCCAAGGAGGTTATGTTTTTGCCTGGGTTTGTTTGTCTGTTCGTTAGTTAGCAACATAACTCGAAAAGTTATGGACAGATTTTGATGGAATTTTCGGGATTTGTTGGCAATGGCACAAGGAAGAAATGATTAACTTTTGGGGGTGATCCAGAAGAAATCCTGGATTCTGGATC
>JAPSES010000104.1:8663695-8680222 GCA_029822895.1 Maxillicosta whitleyi
ACAGAGGGAATAGTTCAACTTACACCTTAAGGTATTTGCACCTATTTGGTCCATACACCCTAGCCTCATATGGTTATGCATTTAAGAAATAGCTGAAGTTGACATGCTCATCCTTATAAATACACCTCATGGATGTGATGGCTATGGGAATGAACAAAAAACAACTGGGACTGGCTTAAAGCTTCTAATATTGCTGCAAAATGTACAGTGTGTAAAAAAAAACAAAAACGGATCCATTTTAACACGAGGCTTAGAAAATCTCTAGAGACGTCTCTGTTGCACACGTTGCTCCCCACAAAAGGGAATTAGAAAGCATAAATGAGACTAATTTGTAGCAATAGTCCCCACTGCCATTACAACACATGGTAAAGTTTTCCACTCCTTGAAACACAAAAGACCTTTTTCACAGCAACCATTTTGATTTGTCAAGGCAAAAAAACAAAACAAAAAAAAAACCACACTGTGTAATTGGTAGACTGTTATTAAAAATGGCTGCATCCCATTTAGGTTTCTGAATTTCAGGTCTTGAAGTTGTGCACGCTGCCTCACAGGAATGGCCTCCTGGGGCAACTAAATGGAACAGGGCCATAATTAATGTTATCAGTAACACCTGTGCTATGCCTGCCTTTACAAGCCAAAATGCCTACTGTGAAAAAGGTCTGCTACAGTGGGGTATGTAATAAAATCAAGATCTGGCCTGATTATACCCAGTATACATTGCTAATAACACATGCTCTAAATAGGCTCCTCTTAACCCCTACAAATTCAGCTTGTGTCCTATGACAACACAACAGAATATCTTAACCATTAAGTCATTACAGACATTTATACTGCAGTGCACCTTCAATTATCTCATTTTGTTTAGACATAAAGTTGGAACACTCTTTAGCAGCTTCAGCTGAAACTGAGTTCTTGTTTGTGACCTCACCTCTGACAGAGATGACAGAGAATGTAAGATGATTCAACACATTGATGAATGAACATATGCATATGGTGACCGGTGACCTTCTATGTGATATAACTGAAATATGGCAAATGTATGAGTTACATAGAATCATGATATGTCTGTTTCATGTGTACAGATCCAAATAAGCACATGTCTGTAGAACCAGATTGATTCTGTAAAGGAATATGAATTGTAAAGATACTTTGTACGTGTAAATCTTACCTGCAGTATAATCATATCAGGCCTGTACTGTTTGCGGAGCCCCATGTCATACATTAGAAATTTGAGCATGTTGAAGGCATCCTCCTCCCCCATGTGTAACAACAGCACTCCTGCAATGAAGGACAGGCCTTGGCAGTAGCCCACCTAGAATAACAACAAAAGCAAACTTGACATCAAGGAAAGGACAAAAAAGATTTTGAGAAGTCGACAGTTTAGTCTATTTTAACAGGGAGAGACTCTTAAAAAGAAAGTGAAAGATTAAAAAAAGCATACCTCAGGGTCCAGCAATGAATAGGCCTTCAGCAAATTATACAATGAAAGCTGCCCTGCCCCCAGCTGGGCCTGGAAATACGGATGAGTGGGAAAAGTGCGACCTATGATGGGAGGAAAAAAATGCATCTGATGTAAGAAACGTTTAGTATGAAATTTAGACTCATATGACACCCGACAAAGAATTTATTTGATATTTGTGATTACAATGATATGCATCTAAAAACAGAATACAAGTTTTAATAGATTTGATTAATTTAATTTTATGTGACTCTCCAAGACTCTCCAAGAAAGAAGCATAGTAAACTGGATTCAGCAGAGCCTCTGGGTGAATATGTGTGTTTGAACAAAGCTTAGTCGGCTAAACCTTGCCTTAGGGTGCTAGACCTAACACTTGTTTTGTTGATGTTACAATGGTGCTCAGTGTGTGAGCATGTGCCGACCCATTCCAAGAAGTCATAGTTACTAACATGTTAGGAAAAAAAAAACACGTAAATGTGGCTTTATACAGAGACTCAGCATACTCTCCTTCAGAAGCTTAACATGTTAAGGTACATGAGACATGTACCTTTCAAAAATGACAACATAATGAGGACCTGGGATCTGTGAAAGAGCATTCTTCAGGTGGATGACTCGTAATTGACAGGTGTGTGCATTTGTGTGTGTTTTGGGACTGAGAACTTCTTGACCTACAGTAAGGATAGAAGACAATGATAACCGTGTCAGTGCGTATGTGTGGAATGTGCTGTGGGCCCTCAATGTTCATGAAAATAATGCAGTAATCCCACCCCTGCCTGAAGGGAAATGTGTATCTGCCGTCCATGATGTATGTTAGCTCCAGGTACACTGATCCTTAGATCAACTCTAGAATGTCCTTGTGTTCACCTTGGTAAAAGTTTGAACTTTTTGTGTCAATGAAAACCTTGAAAGCGTTCAGCTGGTTTACCACCTACAAACCCACTTATTTCAGTATGATGAACACAGGCTCATTCTTCTATGCAGCATTACACAACACCTTTATATTAGTACATGTTAGCGAAGTGTTATTGTATATGCTGTTACTGTATCCGCCCTGTTTGCTGTTGTGTGAATAACATGACAGGCAACTGGAAAACACACCAGTCACCATGAAAGTACAGGTGGCTTTACAGCTGTGAGGACAGATATGTTTATGTAAAGTATGTAGGTGTTATATGGGTGGGGTGTAGGTACTGTGTGTTCGTGTGTGGGTTTCAGGGTGGAAGGTGTTATGAACACTGGAGGGTGAAACGGTGTGATTTTTAAGACACTGAGGTGAGGTGGGTAAAAATCAACAGTTGTGTGGATCAATTTAAATGCTCGAGCCTCGGTCAAATAATACAGCGCCTGTGTGTTTATGCGCATACATGTGCACAGCATTTATTACCCCGCCACCAAAGGGGAGGCAAGGGGTATTGTTTTGTTAACACTCTAGAAGCAAAACTATTGGTTGAATTCATACCAAATTGGGTTTATAGACTGCCACTGACCCACAAGAGATCTGACTGTATTTTGGGATTTTTTTTTAAAAGAAAAAACAAAAACCCATTTACTTATGAGTGAAATTTCAAATGTCTATAAAAACATCAGTTTTCTTTCAATTTACTTCAAACTTGGCACATATATAGAGGCTACTGATATGCTGATGTTGGTATATGCATAGACATGATGACAGTTTTAGTTTTATTTCAAGCTAAATAAAAGTAAAAATAAAGCAACTACATGCATGTGTGTATTTAAGTGTTTGTGTGTTTTACCAAGATCTATGAGGATTGCGTGCTGTTGTGAGGTGAGCTGTTTGAGAAGTTCTTTGTATGGAGTGTGATTGGCAGGGGGTCGAGAGGGGACAGTCTGTCTGAGCAGGTACTGTTCAGACAGAAACTTCCAAATCTCTCCTCGATGCTGCCTCGGGACACCTACCGGACAAAACACAGAAGTAAAGGAAAATCAGGCTAGGGTAATATGTTGTGTTCTGCAAAAAAGGTATGGTATGTTAATAGATGTACTTACGGTGACATGGTCAAAAACAGGTTTTTAGCGTTACTAAACTATCGAAGAATGTGCATGTTATTAGCAAAATGAAAGAGCTAATAAAGGTCACGTAGATGAGTCGACCGTAATATTCCCTAATATCGAGCCCAATAATCAAATTAACTGAGATACACAAAAGTACTTTCTTAGGCAATAGAAATTATGCGGAGGGGAGAGGTTGTGTAATATATTTTCAGGAGTATACAGAGTTACATTTGGAGGCACATTTTCAATGCAATAATGCTAACCTTTGAAAGCTTTGACAGGGTTCCCACTCTTTCCCTGAAATTATTTTCCAGGACATTTTCAGCTGCTACAGAGACAAGTTATCGCTTCATACACAAATACATTCCCCTGTCCCTGTTACTCTTTGGAAGCCTTCTTTTTTTTTTTTTTTTACAGTTGTAACTTGCATTTACCCAGATTCTTTCTATGAATATTACTCAGACATTTGATGTGCAGTCTATGGCTATGATTTACCTATGAATAATAATTATGACAAATGTATCACAGAAAAATGCAAACACACCCACAGATTAAGGGTAGCATTTCATTAGCATGACAAACTGGAGTTACATTATCCAACTGGGCAATTCCCAATTCAACTTTCTTTTCTCTCTTACTTTTTCACCTGCACTTCTTCTAAAAATATTTGTATATTTTCAATAAATCACTGAAAAACCATTTCCTTTGTTTCATCTCAGTTTAGGCACAAAACGTCAGAATGATAACATAATCATTTCCAGAACGTTTGACCGTTTTTCCCATTTTCCATAAAATTGGTCAATCATTTTCAATGTTTTCCAGGATGCATGGGAACCCTGATTGAATATAAAATAACTAAACACAACCACTCAACTGTCAGCATTCAATACTCATAAAAGGAACATTTTCAGAAGCATGAATTTGAAGTTTTATTTTGAGATGATTTAGAGTATAACATGTCATCAGCTTTCTTTATAATTCACACACATCACCTTTTAACGTCACTAATCATTGACCAACCTTTCAAAATACATGTGTGTTTTGAGCTCTTGTGTTGTGCTCAAGGTTGAGGTCAGAGATGATAACCTTGTTTTTGGGATATGCTGATACTACAGAGCCATGTGGAAGTGGACAGAGGGGTAAAGTCGGCAAAAGAAATAATTTTACCACGGCTGTAATACTTCATCATATAATTTGCAATGTACTGTTTGGTGCATTTGGGAAAATGGGCCAGACTGGTGATGAGGGAAAGGGTTAACATTAGAGATGTCCCGATCATGTTTTTTTGCCCCCCCGAGTCTGAGTCATTTGATTTTGAGTATCTGCCAATACAGAGTCCTGATCCGATCCTTCTATAAAACATTATGAAATGAACTAAGAGCAAAAAAGATCCAAGATGTCCCCTATAGGGGCTGTCCAATTGCCTCTAAATTTGATATTGTGGATTGTCATTGCTCTAGATTGCCAATACACGGTTAAATCGCCGGGGGGGGGGGGGGGTTACATAGGAATTTATGAAAGCCCTTGGCGCCGATTTCTAATCACCTGATCACTAGTTAGCATACATATATAAAGAAATCAGTTTTGTTACTTACAAAATAATGTTATGGTTAAAATGCTTAGTGCATATTTACAGAGCAACATATTTACCTTGAGCAACAGCAGCATGTATAGTCTCAGCATCAAATTTGACCTTTGCCCTCCCAGGGGTCCCGAGCATCTTCTCCCAGACCAGAGTGACCTCCTTCAGACATGGAGTGATTTCCTCATAGTCAAGCTTTAAGCGCCTGTTTTGCAGATCACTTTCTGAGGCTACAAAAGTAAGTGCAGAAAAAAAAAAAAAAAACCTGTGTTAGCAATTAAAACGCATATTGTTAGTTTGTACATGAAGTTAATGATTTCTGACAGAATAAGCAGAAAAGATTGTAATTCACAGACCCAGGCCAGTGGTATGACCTGATAACTTCAAGTATAAGACAGAGGGTTCTCACACATTTTACATTTCGAAGTTGTGTATTTTCCACACTAAAGATTTCCTAAACATTATTTGACATTGGATTCCAAAACACTCAATACAATCCAAATTGTTTTTTTTTTTTATCTATGTTATTCATCTAACATTTGCAAAGTTTTCAGGTGTATTGTCAGTCCTGTTTGATGCAGAGGATGAGATGGAGGATAAGATGAAGGTGCTTTTGCCCTTGCACATGTCTTACAATTTCTACCTCCTGCATATATTTGTTTTACACAAAGCTTGCATCTAATTTACTTTTCCCATGTGCAATCTTTAGGCAGCCCAAGTGTATATTTGGAGCAGTCAAGCTAGAAAATTTTCTCTGGCCTCCATTCTCTTAAAGAGTGGTAAATAATTTGGTTGACTTGGATGCCTACTCCAAATACTATGAAAAAAACAGTGATTCAGTCCTGGAAATGCCAAAATTTCAACTTCCCTCTTTTTCTTGCAGCCCTGTACAAACAGCATTAGAAGAACTGCTGTGTTGGACTGATTAGCCACATGTACTGTAGATATTGATGTCATGAATGGCCTACATCTGAACTGTGACTTGACAGATCAATACAGCTGTTGCCTATACAGCACGAAGCTCACAAAGAAGCAGATTTTATTGGATTATATAGTAAGACTAAATGTTAATCATTTTTTATGTTTACATGATTTCATATTTTATCAGAAAAATACATGTACTGCATGTTAGTACGATAGTCTAAATCCATCTATTTTATGCAAAAATGAATCGAATCATCATTTAATTCTAGAGGGTCCCTGGTTGCAGCAAGATGGAGGCACACTGGAACTCAAATGTCAAACTGATACTATGAAGTCAATCCTGTTGAAAGCAAAAGTAAAACCAAAGTTATGAGACACAATTAAAACGTAATTTATTGGCAATAATGTATTTACATTTGGTATGTGTTTGCTGCAGGTGGAGACAGTAAAAACGGGCTTCTAATTAAATTTCTTGCAAGTAGGAAGTGCTTGCATGAACGAAAACACATAAGCACATTTCTATTGGTGGAAAAATGCATCACATGGACCAATCAGAGATGACCACACTGTTCCATGCATAATCTAGTAATCTAGTAGTAACGTTAATGGAAAAGAGACAGCAATAGAAATACTGAACTTCAAGATTTCAGAGATGTGTGCATGTTTAGCATTTTTTGGAGTGTGTTATTAGTGTGCTGTGTTGATACCGCTGATAGTTAGACAGGTAAGAGGATAACAGAAACTAATACAGGTGGCTGTATAAGAGAGCAGATAATAGCAGCAATGTGCCCCTAATTACAGGGGATTTAGACAAGCAAGTGCAGAGATTTGAGTGAGGTAAGTCAGGCAAGTAGAACCATCACCAAAAGACGTGCACACAAAGTCATTAACTGAAAATAAAAAAATAACATTCACAAAGCAAGAAATGAGGTTAACTTGATAGAATGAAATAGCAAACATGACAGAGAAGAAAATATTCATTGAACTTCTGAAAGTGCTTAGTCCTTGCTGGGGTCATAGGGGTTGCTTGGGGCCTATCCCAGCTGCTTAAAGGTGAGGGTGGGGTACACCCTGGACATGTTACAGGTTCACCGCAGGTCTGACATATAGAGACAAACAACCACTCACACCTATGGGCAATTTGGATTAACTGATTAACCTATCAGTGCATGTCTTTGGATGGTGGGAGGAGGCCTTGGGGTATCTGAAGGGAGCCCACACGAACACAAGGAGAGCATGTAGGGTCCACACAGAGGCCACCATTGACTGGTGTTGGGATAGAACCAGGACCTTTTTGCTGTGAGGCATGGGTGTTATCCACTGCACCACCGTGTTGGCCCAAAAGAAAACATATTTAATCAAATTCTAAACATATTTTCCATGTCAAAATATAACATTTAACATCCTAAAAGCCACTAGAATGCCTCATTTAAGATTTTTTTTTTTCCAAAATTTTCCCAGGGGTCAGGGGAGGGGGGGGGGGCACTACATGTGTGACTTTTACACCCGCTGGAATATTACACAACCTGTTTTTTTTTTTTTTGTTTTTTTTTTAAACAGACCCTGCCCCTCCATTTCTGCCAATACTTTTTTTTTTTGTTTTGGGTGATCAAATGCATTGGGGAAGCTCCATCTCTGGACTTTCATATTAACACAGACTGTAAACTAAACCAAAACTGCGAATTCTGTTGCAACACGTTGATACCAGTGATCAAAGGAGGTGAGGGCACACCCAGAGCCCCTCATCTGGTTCTCTCTTTTTTGACAACACCCTTCCTCTCTCCTTCCCCTGATCTATTCTCTCACAATCACTCTCTTCTTTATTTTCTGGTAACACTCAACTCTTTCTTCTCATTCAATCCCATGTTTGTCTCATCCTTCAACCACGTTTTCCCTCTCTCATTCCCTTATGGATGTTCCCACCCTTTCCGCTCATGTGTGGTGTCCACCCAGTGACCAGCTGCAACTTGGCAATGCTGGGGAAAGTGACATCATCATTATGAGACAAGAGAGACTGTAGATACTTTTCAGGAAACCAAGGGGGTTACAGTACGTATGTAGCTCATGACAAGATGTAGCCGGAAAAAAAATTAAAACAGATATAACGTCACAGGTTGAATGAGTAAAGGTGAATCCAAAAACATTAATAATTGAGGTTAAAGTTTATTAGTTATGCAAAATTAGTTAAGCACACAAACAAAAAGTAATAATCTTAGGAAGTGTATAGAACTGACTAGAATCTAATATGAACCCAGTGTTTATTAAAGTAGTATTAGTATGAGTACGTCCCAAGGAGTCAAAACGCCTTCTACAGTTCATATTTATCATCAGTATCTCTTAGTATGTCCCCACAGGTTTGCCGTCTTGAGCCTGGTTGAAGGGATTTACTGTGCCTAAACAGTTTAAGACCGAAAAGCAGTGGGAGTGACCTGGAAGGAGTATTGTGGGTAATAAAGGACGAGCTTGGACAGAGCAGATAGCGGACACACCCAGAGCAAGAATAGATGCTGTGTGAGAGGCCAGGGCCCTGCTGCCTGTCTTATCAGCTGTCTGGTGCAGGCAGAGGCTAGTCCATCAGGACTCGATCATTGGCTGTAGCCCAACTACCACTCAGTCTTTCCTTGCCTCCCTCTATCCATTTCTCTCCCTTTTCTGTCACAGGAACACTCCGCCCTTGATAACACACAACAGGATAACATACCCCGCCCTGGAGCTGACAAAGATACACACAAGTTGATGGAGAAGCGCACACACATTTTCACAGTTGACCCACAAAGTTGGCAAAACAAGGAAAGATAAACAGATAGAATAGAGGACTGGGAGTTGAGCTCCACCCAGATAAATAACGAACAGAATGGTGGAGTGCACCCTGTGGGAGGAATAAAACACAATTAAACTACAAACACCCCATGAAGCCAGCAGACAATGTGTGTCAGTGTGTACGGTATGTGTACAAGGAAGACGGAACCAAATGAGGTTGCCGCATGGACTTGACACTCTTACATCAGAACTGACCCACATTTTCTCCATCCACACCCATCTACAGGGAGTTATTTCTACCTGTGTATAAAGTGTTGCGTGTTTGTGAATTAATGGTTTGTATACAGTGTGGGTAGTTAGGGGTGTGGTGCATGGTTGGGTGTGTGTTATGTGTCAAATGGGTTAGAAGAAAGGTGGTGCATTTGGAACACGCTTTGATATGCCTTTCAAGAGATGCAAGCACAAACAAAACTATATATGACCTGGAAAATTGCAGCTTGTCTAAATGTTAAAAAAAAAAAAAAAGGTTCACCTTCCAGAGAGACAGCCTGCCAATTACTAACTACAGATTTACTTGTTTGTCTTGTTGTTAATCCTCTTACACAACTTATCAAGAAACTCAATAGATCTACCAAGGAAGAGGAGCCAGTGTGGCTTCATGACAGAAGTGCTGGCAGCTGTTACTGTTTTCATGCAGGCAGAGGAAGCAAAGCAAAGATAAGGTCTGCACAACCTGTGAGCTTCCAAGAAGGTATTTATTCACTGAATATCTTTTTGGGAGCTCGCAGGTTGTACGGACCTTGTCTTACTTTTTCATCCATTTTTTTTTTTTATCCTGCACACTGAATGTGCATGCCATCACCTATTTTTATAAACCTTTGTTGTAGGTAATTTATTAGTTCTTCACGAACATTTTGACAGGCCATGTTACAAGCAGCTGCAGTATGTGTTATTCTATCTAAGCAAAAGTGTGTCGCTGATATGCGTTATATCATTCTTTCAGATGGAATTTACTTTTTTTCATTTGTTCAAACATGCTTGAGCATGAGTCCACAAATGTTCTTTATACAAGTTTATGTGTGCACTTCTCTACATGTGTATCTGCTGTTGACGGACAGAACCAGCCAGTAGCTTAGATCCAGATGACACGTACAAACAGATGATGACCAAACACCTATCATTCAGATAACTCACCCTGTAGTTTCTGGTTCTCCGTCTCCATCCTCTGCAGCAGGATCTGCTGCAGAATGGCCTTCCTCCAGAGCTGTCTCAGCTCCTCTTTGCTCCTTTTGATCTTCTCCTCAGGTACCAGCCTCATGGACCCCATGTCCCCACTTCCTCCAACTCCTGCCTGACCAGCACAGATGCGACCCCCATCTAGACAGGAATCCCCCCGGTCTGAAAGACATACCACATTCTACTTTACTTTCAATTTAATTACAGTATGTTGAGTGCTACTATAGAAGCAAAGAAATTGTTAAAAAGACAACAGAGGAAAAGTAGCAAAAAACTTGTGACGCATGGAAATATGGGGGGGCAGGTTTCAAAATATATGTATAAAATGTAAAAATTTTATTATGCTGGGGAGAAGAGAATGTTCCATATAAATGCAAAACAACAAAACAATACCTAAACTCGAAAGAACTCAAAGAATGCACATAATTTTTTTATTTAATTAAAAGTAAATCATTAATTTGGTGTTTTTAGCTATGATTTCTATAATGGAGAAGACAAAATGCAATAATCAGTGATTCAATAACCATTTTGGAGTCAAAACTGAAAAGGTGCATAGCCTCCTTCCTCTGTCAATCTTCTTGAACACTCTTGTACAAAAAAATAACATGCTAAACATAGATACATTTAACACAGTTGGTTGAAATGCACAAAGAGAAAAAAAAAAGTGTTTGTGTGACTCCACCCAAAAGTACAGGGTGGATCCCAAACCTCAAAATATCCTGTGTTGTTTAGAATAAGGACATAACAACTATCCAGATAGCAATAGCTTCTCTTGCAGTTTGTACTAACATCACAGTTTAGTTGTACCACACACACATACCACAGGTTAGCTTAGGCATGTACATTTTATGCTTATCTTTACAAACTAACTTCCAATGAAAAAGTAAAGTTATGTAAAATAGGTCACCTTTTAAACAGATCAAAAGACAAGGCTTCATACCTACACACCATGACAATAGTGATCTTTGTGCCAGGTGTGGTTAGCATTGATGTATATGCCTTTGTGTCTGTGTCACAGACATTTTCTAAGACGTGTTGAAACCAGCAGAGTCACTAAACAAACATTACGTTTTAAGAGAAGCAGAGATGATGCTAAACATACAGTGGGTATACAGTGTGTGCAGCATATACACTCTTCAGAGGAGGTGCAACATTAGTTAGACAAACACAGACGGCTACACTACAGTCCTTCACGAAGGACCAAGTTAGGTTTTAGATGCATGTACACATACTCATCCTATACTATATTCTTGGTGAGCTGAATGTATCAGTTTCCAATGCCTTTAGCCTTTACCTAACCTTATTGATAAGAATTGCAGTGCATGTCTGACTTAATCCTAAACCAAGATGTAACACACACACGCACACACACCCTTTCACCTATTTTGCAAAGTGGCACAATCCACTCCCTCAGCAAACACACAACTTGGACAGAACCAAGTCCCAACTCACAACTCACACACATGCACTCACACTTGCAAAATGGGTCAACAAGACTGGCGCTTTTCTCTGGCGCTGTCTGTGTGTGGACTGTCAACATGACCTTGGGACACCACCACCACCTCCCCCTACACACAAACACTCGACACACCCATGACCTCATATATGTAAGCGCGCACGCACACACGCACGCACACACAAAATTTAACTCAACTTAGTGCTGCATTCAACCAGCACAAAGCTCATTGCAAAGACTTGCTGATGCACCGTCTCTACAACTAAGATTTTCACATTCCATTTGACAGTGAAACTTTGTGCATTATGACAGGCATAAACCTTGTGCTTACATGAACAGCATATTCAGTGAAATTGTCAAATTAGTCCAGCATTCCATTTATTAGAATCAAAACACAAATTTCACATTGATGCACAGGGAGTGAAAAAATTAATAAGAACACCTTTAAGTCCCTCTTCACTCAAACATTGATTCTACTGTGATCTTTTTCACTGTGCAGAATGATGTCTGTAGAGAGCAAGAGCTAACACTATGGAGATGTTTTCACAATCATCATATGCAATTTAAAAGTATAATAATGAACCTTACCATTGGGATAGAAGGTCATATTGTGTTTCCAACTTTTGAAATGGCATGTTTAAAAACCAAAGAACTTTCATATTAACAGATTTGGTTTGAAAAAGTGGAGGAAATATCAATCAAAAAATTTTTTTTTAATCATGTAAATAACTTTTCAAAGTAAGAAGGGAAGGTTAACAGTCATTTCAGTGACTGCAGAATCCTGTTGAAGCTTGCATGTGTAAAATGTGAGTTTGCTACCCCCATGTGGAAGGTTTAAAGGTATTCTCAAAAACTAATACCTGGCCTTCACATGCACCAAATGTACCATTACCATTTATTGTCTTTCAGTCACTTCAATAACCTGAGCAAAATCACACATTTGTACGCTGGTATCATCAGGTAACTTAGTTGAAGAACTTTACCATCTGTAAATATGGTATGACCTAAAAAAACAGCAACCCCTTTTGGTGTTGCACATGTCAGTGCAGGTGGATCTGCACCCTGTGTTTACCAGGCTATTGGCCACACCTGCCAATAAACCGCACCCATGCGTCACGCTGCTGTCTCCAGTGTCTCACCATCAATTCATTGATACCAAGCTTACATGCAGCAGCTCTATTTCCTTTTTTGACGGCCGAATCAATCGTTAGTCTATGAAAGGCAAATTGAATGAATCATTGTTTGAGCCGTGGGTTCCCAGTGTGTGAACAAAGTAGTGGCTTATAGACCAGAAATTACGGTAATTTACTGCATCACTGACTTCACTGTCACTCAACAACAGTCATTTATCGTCATTTATCTACATGTTAATGACTGAAATAACACAGAAATCTCTTGAATCCATGATAGTACAGTAGAAGTACTTAAATCTGGCACCAGATCAAGTTTTACATGATCTATGCTCCATTTGTTGGCACTCCTGTTAGCCTCCCACATTCCATGTGTGTACAGACCATCAGATGAAACATGACACATATCATATAATGTGGTAATTTTTATTCTTCAAACTATTTTATGGGAAGACTTGAATGACTTAATTTACTGTAAATTACACTCAAATTTATTTTTTATTTATTTATCCACTTTTAATATGAGAATATAAATATTTAATTTACAAAGAAACCACGTTTTTGACATCACTGAAAATGGATTAGTAAAATTGTAAACAATGCCTGACATGGAATTTAACTGCATAATAAAATGTGTCATAAATCATAAATCCTTGCATGTGTCTTTTTTCCCCCTCCAGGTTTTTTTTTTTAAACACAGAGCTCTTCTAACAGGCTTCTACAATGAAGCAATACTGCAAATATGTTAATACTTGCTCTGGCAAACACACACACACAAACATAGAATATTCACATGCCTCCAGTGTATATATGGTATAATTATATAGAAAAATGTTCTGATGATGTGCCTGCATATACATAATCTCTGTGCAGGCACACACACACACTTTCCTGAAGATACACAGTTAAAGATTCATGTATGGTTAAAAATTGGGAGTGCAGCTCATGTCCATTTGTAACAACATGACTTAAATTTAATCTTGCTTCTAGCTTTAGTCATATTAAGTCAACAATCAGCTTTTGGGTACTGGTATCCCAAGTCTAATCCTTTAGAAATGATAATCATATGCATGAAAATGCAAACTGCCAGCTAAAACCAAAACTATTTTGGCAAGACGTTCTGCACCTACCTTTAGACTATAACTGTGTGCACAATTATTCTCAGGAGAACGTACAAGTCTACACAGTTCTTCAGTAACTCTTATGTGTTTGTTTGTTTGTTTTTTGGTGCTTATGCACCTCAATCACTTACTTCACAGTGAACAATTTTGAAGATGACTCCATAATACACAATCTACTTGTTTACATAACAAACCGAAACATCACTCAGGCCTTTTAGGAAATTTTGTCAGTGATACAAATGCATAAGGATGAAAAGACTAATAGATTAGTGATAATTAGGCTATCACTTGGGTTTTTCCAATTTCAAAATAAAATATTGATGAAAGTCATAATGCTGCTTTAAGTAAAGAATGAGCCTAATAATTCTACACAGCTGAATATAGGGTGTTAATAATTTTAGATCATACTCTCCCTTATTCCACATACATATGTATCACGTGAGAATAACTGAATCCACTTTCTGCAGTTCAAACCAAAAGTTAATGAAGTATTAAAGGTTCCTCCAATCTGAAAATACTTTGTGCAATAAAAGTAAATATGGAATTCACACTTATAATAACAACAGGATATACATCACATGTACATACGTGTGTATTTACACAAGTGGCTTAATCTAACTCTGCTATCTTCATTTGAAGGATACATATTGAGATTTACAACTGGAGCATGCAATGTAATCCCAGCAATCCTGAGATCTTACCTTTCAAATCTCTTTTACAAACAGTCCCCATATGCATAAAGCAGAGTTTATTTTAGTCTTCACACATGGAATACATAACACCACTGTCTTCATTAACTTCATTTCTTAACATTCATTGGTCATAATTACATTAATGTTCGTGAGAGGTTTCTTCACATATGAGAGAAATAAAACTAAAGGCTGGAATTCATGCAATTTTGCAGTGTGCACACAAGAGGGAGGATAAGGGGGAGACAGAGACAGAGCAAGAGGCTTAAAAATACTGTTATCATAGGAAGGACACTGATTTTGTTTCCTCTCTATTGACATTCATTTTACTGTTGGATACTCATTTAAAAACCAGTGGGACCTTAATTCAGTGATATGTTTTCATCATGAAGCATCAAAGCAAATGGAAGGTTTCAGGTATAAATTATGTCCATTTGTACGTGTTCTAGTGTAAACAAGTTTAAAGTTAGCAATTATTAAAATCTTAAGACAGACCTTTTCACTCTTTTGCTCCGGTTTCACTTTTCTGTTCTGTTGAAATCTCTGTATATTTTAGTAAAGAGGGTGAAGTTAAACTTTTAGATAACTACCAGATTTGATAAAGATCAATGCATCCATTCTGTGTTATGATAGTCTCTCTTTGACAAAAAGAAATGGGAGTAGGGAAGAAGCAAACCATCAAAATTGCATACTGATGTCCCGAGTTCATTCTTACCGTTGGTCTCAGTGCTCTTCTGAGGTGTAGCGACCCGTAGGAAGATCTGCTGCCTCCACGAGTGGCGGTGACTGCGCAGGGGGCTTTCCCCTACCCGACATGCAGCAGTTGGTGTGGATAAAGCTGCTACATCACTGAAAATATATACAAGAACACACAGACACACCTGGGTAAATAATATGACTTGTAAACGTCTGCTACAATATACAGGTAGACATGGCCGTACATTCACAGATGAACAAAATCGGGTATGTATAAAATGAGCAACACTGACTTAGTACTTTGCTGGACACACTAATGTGGTCATTGTTATTTTTAATGTATGTGTGAGTACCTGCTCTTTGGTTCAGGACAATCATTCTCTTGGACAGGAGCCAGAAATTGAAATTTCAGAAAATTAGGGACAGAGGACGAGGAGTGGAGACGAGCACGGAGACCACCCAGAGGGCTGAGATTGAGAGATGGAGGTAAATAAGCAAGGAGACAGAATAAATAAAGAGATGCTTTGGCCCCAGTCATACAGAGATGGATATTCTTTCAATGCAATAATGCCACTTGGTTGAAAATAGTTGTGTTTTTAAATTAGAGACTGTTATTAAATTAGAGACTACAGAGAAGATCTAGAGATCAAACCTATCCACTCTGCTTTTTATTGCACTTGGTAGCAACTTTTCACTTCCCTTGCTTCCTTTGACACAGCCAGTATATCAAGGGGAAAAGAATGGATGAAAGTTCAAATGCACATGTAAAAAAAGAAAAGCAAAAAAAGCAAGACAGGATGTGAGGTGGAGTGCAAGACGCTCACCTCCTTTTATTGAGTCGGGCTCCAGTTAAAGGAGAGGAAGGATGATGAGGGGGTAAAGATGGTGATGAAGGGCAGGGAGAAACAGGAGGAAGGGTGGAGTTTGTTGAGACAGGTCTAGAATCAGTGAAAATATAGAAAGCAACAGTAAAGAACATCAAAACGACTGAATAAAGGACAAGAGAAAAGTGTGTTACAGTTGAGGAAAACAAGTGAAAAAGCAAGTGAAGCCTACAATACCTCTGCCCAGTCACACAAGACTTTGCTTCCCCTGGTAACCGATACCCTTCCTAGTATCCAGGAATTAATTTTGAGTCTTAACTTTCAATCCTTTTAAAAGCTTTACAAAAATTTGTAAAAAAAAAAAAAATTAACTAATTAACTCTTGTTGTTTTAACTCTGGTAAATGGTGTGATTTTAGCTAGTTATATCCAGCAATTATACCTTCTATTAACTCAATGAAAATGATGACTGCACAAACACAAAATCAATATAAGTGTAGCACACCACTTGTACACAACAAAGCCCAACTTTCGTACATATTGTAGCTTATTTAGGCATCAATCCGGCTGATGCCATTATGTCTATGTACGTGCCGATGTCAGCATAGACCAATTTCACTCACTATAAGTAAATGGTT
>JAPSES010000104.1:8694782-8717314 GCA_029822895.1 Maxillicosta whitleyi
TAAACAGGTCAGTTTCTTGTTGCCAACCATTGTGTATTATTCAAACTCACCTAATTAGGCTGGATAGCTGTTATCAACAGTACCAAAACCCTTTAAAGAAGTAAGGAAGATAAATAACTTTAAATTTTAATACTGCTAGTATAGGCCGGGATCGGTATCGGCCAGTATCGGTATCGGATCAGAAGTGCAAAAAAATATCGGTATCGAATCAGAAGTGCAAAAACCTGGATCGGGACATCCCTAGTATGAACCACTAATGTATCGCCCTGGGGTTGGCAAACTGTGGCTCTTTCATCCCTCTACCGCTGCTCCCTGTGGTTTTGGGACATAAATGAGTACTTATTCGGATAAATTTTAGTTCGTTAATTTTTTACCCTTGGACACACTGGCTGCAGGGTATCAGGGTTCTAGTTAGTGCAATTTAGCGTATCGGCCCCCGACGCTAAAATTTTGACCCGATATGCTAAACTTCTCCCCATACGCTAAATTTCAGTACAGCGTAGCGCCATTTTGACTGTAATTGTTTCCCCAGATCAAACGCAGGGTCCCACATTGCCCAAAGCAGTGTGTCTGTCCATCTGTCCTAAAAACTTTGCCATTTAGTGATAAGTCAGACTACCAGGGACAGACCCCCACACAGTCTGCCGCATACACTTCACGGATATCTGTGTATACTCACGTACTTGGACCGCACTCAATACAGACCCAAATCGTACGTGAGACTGTACAGCATGGTTAAGAAAAAAAGAGACATGAAGATGCCTCTGTGAACCATGTATTCCTTCCCGTTTTCTCTTAAATAAATATAATCAAGCCTCAACATGACAAATCTTTATTAGACTTTTACTACTTTGTGGATTCTGTCATTCACATTTATTTCTTATTGACAATTAAAGTCATGACACCAACTCACATGATCACTGGGAAACATCCCAAGTATCTAAACAGTTTAAATTAATTCTCATTGCATATTTAGTTCTCCTATACTTATGGTTCACTAACATTAATTCTTTACCACTGTATGTACTGTTTTAGTCACTATGTTTTATACATAGCATTAAGGTATACAAAAAAAATGAAAAAAAAAAAATAATTGCAGTCTTTTTTTTAAGTTGTCACCGAGGTTTTCTTTTCTGTGGGAAATGGATCCAAATGGCTTTTTGAGTGTTTAAGGTTGCAAACCCCTGGTCTAGCCATACTGTAGCCTAAATATACTGCTTGACCAAAGAGACTCCAACAGTAATATTTCATTAAACTGCCATCAGCTTTAGCTTACCATTTGTCACTATGACACACACTCAACATAGCACTGTTTTGATAAGCTCATGCAGTGTCATAGCATTTATTTTTGTTATTTTTTGGACACGCAACATTGCTCCACCTCGACCTGTAGATCTAGAACTTGGTTTGATAACAGATGAAAGTACATAACTAATAGATTACCCAAAATGCATTAGCAAAAAATGCCATAATTTAATAATGGTTAAATAAGTTATGGTAGAAATCATTTGTATTCTAATAATATAATTTGTGTTACTACAAACTAACTTAGGTAACTGTGTGGTACAATAGATGCAGCATCAACAATGAAACGTTAGTTCACAGACAAACTTCTCAGGTTATTATACAGTCACTGATCAAAAATCATTACATAGCTCAGTATTCCTAAGATAATAAGTCTTTCAAATTTATTTTTAATGCAAAATACATATTTATAGGTCTCCAGTTTGCATTATTTTCCTGAAAAATATGTATCATGTCAGAATAGATCATCAACATTTTCTGGGCCTGAGGCTATAAGAGCTACCTCCATGTAAATAACAAGTTACTAAAAGTGTACAATACAAAGACAAGTATAGGAAGTGTGTATTGTAGTCCTGTGACCACCACTGCCATGCTGAGTTAATTTACACTAAATAATGTACTTCCTGTATGCCGAAACAATTCAGCTTCCACAGAACCCTGGGATTTAACAACAGTTCTGGAGCTAGTTAGGTTCTCTGCCCAAGCCCTTGAGCTACATAATTAATGTATTTATTCATTCATTCATTATGATAAAATACCTGAGCAACATACATGTCCATAAAATATCAACATTATAAAAATCATGGGGGAAAAAAGGTTTGTCTTCTGATGAACACTCATTTCTCCTATTATAGCCCTATCTTAATACACTACACGGGTGATGTAGGGACGAGGAACATAAAAGGAGGAAGTAGACAAGCTAAGCAGAAGCAGTGGTTGAGTCACACTGGTGATGTCACTGATGGGAGATGACAGAGCAGCTACTCAAACTACTGTCTCACCAACAGTTTCAGGCAGATCCTGCTGTGTCTTGTCCAAACATGAGGTGTGCTCACTCCTGCTCGTCATCAAAACAATAGCTGCTTCACACTGGCACACTATGTTCTACATAAACAATAAGCTGCTCTGAGTCTTAGCTGATTACTTCCAGTGTTTCTGGTGACTTAGCTAGTAGATGTTTCTCTGTTCAAAGAATTAGGCATGCAATCACACTTCTCAACACTGGTTTCCTAAATTTTTTAAGGCATAAATAATTAAATAACTAAAATAAGCTGAAAAGCTGGGGTAAATCCTGTGCAGGATTTAGCCGCTCGCTGACTCTAGAATGGGTATAATATTTACTTCATGTAGGGCTGGGCAATATGGGAAAAAAAATCATATCACGCTATCAGATGATATTGATATGCATCACAATATAAATCAACTCACTATTTTTGTCAAGCTTAAATGTTCTGTTACTCATAAGTTAGTTCTGAAGACTTTAAAAGGTTATTTTATTTATAAATGTGATTTATTTTCTGTTAGAGGTTGAACATGACAGATGTGCTGAAGAACATTATACAACTCTTTCAAATAAATAAAACAGGTACATATTGTGTACGTTCTGCTTCAAGGTTCATGTGGAAAGGCAGTAAAATGGATAAGTGCATAGAAAAATTTCTCCTGCAAACATGTAAACAAACCCTTAAACAAATAAGCAAACAATACATAATTTGGTGATGCACTATATAGGCTAATTTAAATACAGAGATGTACCTCAGATCATATTTTTGCTAATCTGTGTCTGATATTTGTCTAATCTGAGTGGTGTAGTGTCTGCAGAAGGGGTTCATGGGTGTGTGACACAATTTTGGTGCCATTTCCCTGAGGAGAAGCAAAGTTACTGAATTTTAAATTTGTGGAAATTTTGGGATTTTCCGCACTTTACAGATGGTTCCTAAACTCACACTCACTAACTAGTTCCACATTCGAGACAATGCCATCTACCGATCATTAAGGACCTTTGTTTGGATGAAAACAGGGTGGTAGTTTCCTCTCTATGTTATCAAAGCCACATAAAAGTAACCTGGTTACCCAAGTTCTCTGTCACATTTTCTACTGAGGGAACACTTATTATCTCCCGCAGCAGCCCAAACATTGTTGTTAATGCTGCGGCTGCTCTTACACCGCTGCTGTGTGCATCAACCTAACTTGATATAGCTCTAGTTTGATTGATTTGGTGTAGCTACTTAATTAGAATTGGCTGTTCTTATGTCTGTCAAAACATAGATGAATGAATTCTATTAAAATTGTATCAAACATGTCTCACATTTATAGAGAAAAAGTTATCGCAATATATATTGTTATGATTTTTAATAAATTTTGGTTCCTGTTTTGTCCTGATTTTTGATTTGATAGTTCATTATCTAAGTTAATATATTAAGCTAAGCTACAGATACCGTTAGATGTTCTTGATATCCTTTAGCAAAACCAGTGTAAAATGTCCCTTTAACCACTTAGTGACATTACAACACATTTTAACATGAGGTTACCATAAAAGTCTTCTGCTAAATTGGAGATGTTGTTTAACTGTACCAGCACTGGATCCATGTCAAAACAGTAGGAAAAACATTTTTAAAGTAATTATTTATGAACCATGTTTCTAATACACTGTATAGATATCATTCCTTCTGTATGCAACCTTGGCTCAAACAGATTAAGGTATGAATTGAATCTGACACTTAGCTATTATATCCTTAATATTATAATAATATTCTTGTTCTGCTCCATTTTATTTGGCTTTTGGTTGTTGCTGTTTTTTTTTTAACAGAAACGTAGGCCCACTACCCAATTCCAGCTCTTTAAACTGTTGTTTACTTCCTCAGCTACCGAGTCTGTTCCTTTTGCAAAATCATCACCATTTCAACACCTTGTTTCTCACTTTTGGTGTTCTAGTGTCTCCTTGTTTTTAATCATCCTGCCATGAGAGTGGAGTCTGCTATCTGTCCACGGACAACAGACCTCTCTCTGTTTGGTCTGCACCCTCTGACTGCTCCTTTCCTCTTCCTTTAGCTTTCACTACTTAGCTCTCAAACACTTCAAATAACAGATACATTGAATACTCCTCCTCTCACTGCACTCTATCTGCTTTTCTGTACTCATGTCACTGAGAAAATAGAACATCCATTTAGTGGATATGTGTTTATTATATTGTACAGGTTAGGCCTCTTCGTACTTAATTCATGTAAATATTTTCACATGCATTGTCTCCTCTGTTTTCTTTAGCTAATAAAGCTCAGAATGATAATGTTTTTACCTTCTTTACCATTTTTTTCTTGTACATTCTTCATGTACATCATGTCAGTCTTAAATCAGAATATGAAACCACTCATCTTTTATTTCCAATATTCATTTTGTTCGTTACTTTGATGATGCTCAAAAGAAACCAATTCAGCTACAGGTTATAGCTCTTGACAATAGACTACTGATTTCTCCAACAGCAATTTGTGTTTTTCGATCACAATAAATATGCACGTTTGTTGTTTACATCATCCAACAATATCAATATTGGGAAGTAATGCATGTTGCCAAACTAGTAGTAATTTAACAACTTTTTGTAGTGTTTGCTCGTACTTTAAATTAAATACTGAAATTAAAAATGTGTGGGATATTCCCATAGCAGTGTCTTGAACCACTTCAGTCTGTAAGCATACAAAACCAAAATCTGCACAAACCATAAAAATGCAGTTTACTGTCATACAGCACCTTATAAGAAAGGCCATGTCATGTTACATCGCATGGTGATGAAAGAAAAACTAACCACCACACAAACAAAATTTTACAATTTACACATATGTTCCTGCATGCACAACAAAGAACTGAGCCAGACCCTTGACCAGCAGAATCTAAAGCCAAGAGGGTGACAGCTGCAATGAAGATAGGAATTGAACTCAATGAGAAAGGATGAAATATGAACAGTGACAAGTCAGCAATAACTTCTACAGCAGACGGTGCTCTGCCTGTGTTTATTACAAGGCCAGAAACCGGTCAGTTGTTATATTGATTCCACTCAGGTTCACACTTCAGCAGTGTAACTCTGCACTGAACGTCCATCTCATGAGGAGAAAAATTATTTTAGGACTGAGAACTTGAAGGAACAAAACAAAACAGTGAACAAAATACATCCATGAAATGAAGCAGATATTCAAAACAGCACCCATAGGTGTAAGTGAAACTTAATTACCATGGTACCTGAGATGCTGTGTCTGTCACTGAGCCTGTGCAAAATTCTAAATGGCTAAATAGTAAAATATAATCATTTTAAACGTGTAACCATACACAGCAGAAGTTTCCCTGCTTAAAGAAGACAGTAACCAATAATTTAATTGATGTCACTGATGTAGATAATAACCACATTTCACACAGACAAAATGAACTGTCACATTCACCCTTACACAGTATTTAATTAAATATAAGCATTTCGTCATTACATAATCACAGAGACTAGCATTGTGGTAGTGATTCAATTAATTGTGCCACTCTAATGAACACCACCTTAGAAACGCTATTTTCTCATTTGTTGTTTTAAGGGCGGCTATGGAAAGCAGTCCCTGACCCTCACTGGTATTTAACTGGTGTTCAAATGAACCAAGATCTGGTGACTGTTAAGGTCATAGTATATGATTCACAACATGTTAAAACTCATCAAACCATTTGGTGAGTCCTCATGCTCTCTGGATGGGGGAAGTGTCCTGGAAGTGAACAGTATTTTCCTTTAATTTGTCACACTTACTCCCTCCTCATATCTTACACAGTAGGCTATATGTCATTTGGACTGTTTATTCCAGTCCTTCCCCACTTCTATAACTTCCTTTTTAGACACCTAGTTTTAGGCACTCTTAAACATATTAACTCCAGATGAGAAATAGAGTAAAATGTGGAATCGGTTTGCTTGTCGGAAGCATAGGAATAGACAGTAGACATGCACAGTATCTTGGTGAGTGAAATGTTTACATGAGACTGAGCTCCCACAGGAAGGCAGCTGGACACAGTCTCAAACTATGACCCACAGACTTGGACTATTACAGAGGAACAACATTGAAAAAGTATGGCGTCTCTCCCTGAGCCAGAAATAAATAGAACTACTGTAGTATTGACCTCAAAAAGAAGGAAGTGACACAAGACCCACTTTAAAAAGAGAAGCCACAATGTACTGCAATAAACATGGCAAAATGTTCAATGTTTGTCAAAATAAGCAGGTTCAACATCGACGATATCATTAAAAAAAAACATATATTATACCATATACAACATTTTATGGGTAATTATTACTGGGAATTTGTATTTTGAATTTATATAGCTTTACTATGCATCAAATAGTTCAAACAAACCTATGAAGAGCTGCTTGATTGGCACATGTAATATTAGGCTATGTATGTTTTGTTTGACAAGATATTACAGATAAACATTAGACACTACCATCAGTTAAAGGTCATCTCATTCATCAAAAGCTAATGCTAGTCAACAAGGCCAGTCAGTATTAGCAGATACCAATGTTTAGACTATATTAATATATCTGTACAATACTACTGGAAAGCTATCCGAACACATTTATAGTACAAAGTATATACACAATACTTTTAAAATCACTAAATTATTTGTATTTGCATTAGCAAAGCAGAGATAATGCTTTAATCAAATAAATCTTTTGTAGAAACACCAGAGAATAAATGTATTACACCACATATAATGTAAAAATGAGAAATTCAAGAGGAAAGCCCCTTAAAATCCAGTGACATAAAAAGGATCTTAGGAAATCAACCATGACGAGCAACTTAGAAGTCCCCCTTCTGTACTTCCCACAGTCATGTGCCTGGATCTTGTGGCTTTTGGAGCATATCCAACACTCAAAGAAGTTCAAAGTTCAGGAGCTACACAGCAGATGAGATGCATCGCAAACAAAAAGGGAAGCAGTGGATGAACAGGGACAATTTGAAGGGCCTGGGGGTGAGAATGACATAATGCAGGAAATGTCACTGCGTAGCCATAAGAGTCTAACACGTCAACATCACTCCATCTGGATTGAGGAGCCACTTCACAACACAAAGACAAGTGGGAGAGAGATGATGAACTAATTCAAATGCGATAACAGAGACACAATGTGGGGGCTTGTTTTCAGAGTGCTGTGCTGAGTCAGAGTAAAGCCTGTCTGAGAATCATTTAGGTCACTAGGCTCACAGATAACACTAATTTTCTCATCTCCAAAGGCAAACAGTCTTCAGATAGGAATATTAGGTGTAACTATATGCTGGACAGAGGTCAAACAAGTAGTCTTTCACCAGATTAAAACCACACAGGTTGCTACATTAACTGAAAAAGAGACCAGCAACTAAGCATTGGGAACATGCTGCTTTATGAAGACAGGATGGTGCCTTAAAATTTAATGGGTTGTTTTTATTGCAGTGTCACATGAAGAGAGGAGGGACGTCACATAAAGAGAGGGAGGGGAAAAACACGTGAGTCCAAGGGATTACAAGAAGAGGGTATGGCATTAATGGGGAAAAGGCTGTTCAAAATCCAAGCATGCAATCTCACTTGGACAATCAGGGTAATAATTAAACCTTAATCTTTTTTTTTTTTTTTTAGCTAAATCAAAATAACTGCACATAACTGCACAACCTTATAAGCTACTTTATCAGTAACACTTTAATATCAACTTGAGAAAAACCAAGACAATCACAAATAATGTTAAGAGGTAAAGCTACAATGGACACAACTTATCTCACAATCACTAAAGAAAAACTGCATGTAAGGCCTCAAGTCCCTATATTCAGTGGTGTGGTGTAGAGTATCACTTAAATAAGAATGGGGTTTTGAGCTCCCATATTTACACAAATCAACAATAAGACTCAGAGCCGGCTAAATAGAAGCTCCGGACTTGGTATGCATTTAATACAGCATCCAGAATGACTTTCTTCCAGTTCTACAAGTGAAGTTCTGGCATAAGCACAATGACTCTAGGGTGATATCCACCATGATTCATTCACATTCTCATTCACCTACCACTATATTTGCCTTGTGTTTACACTTGTTAAACAGACTGGATTTTCCTATGATCAGCTTTATAGAGGGTATGACAGTAATAAAACAGAAGACAACATGTTTTTTTGTGAGTAGAGTGATTGAGCAGAGACAGTAAAATTTTGTTGGGTCACACTTTGTGCTAACGCGACAGATGCTTCCCCAAATATCACAACATATATCAACAAGCTTGTCCCATTTATGTACATTTTATTAGTAGCTATTGTAATCTACGGTGGCTGACAAGGGCCAAACACATTGCAACGGCCCAATGCCTCTCAGTTAAGAGAAAACTGTTGCAAGTACAAAAACGATGCAACAGACTAGTGTAAAATATAATTAAATAAAAATAACATTACCACGGTACACCGTAGCTTCAATTTGTTCCTCTGTAATTTGAAACAGTGCAAGTCAGCTATTCTTGGTCTTTCTCTCTCTCATCCTGTGTGTCTGCATTGAGCTGTTCTGCTGAGAGCGCCCCCTACATGTTTGGAGCACTTCTGTTGGCGTGACTGGAAATGCAGCATTTTTCATTTGTAGAGTTTTTTTGGGGGGGGGTTGAATCATTTCGTGCTTTACATCATTTCTTTAGTTGCAGGGCATGTGATGATTATGTCTTGGAGCAAGCACATTTTTTCATTTGCACCACGTTCCTCTTTTTGTACCTCATTTAGACTTGTGTTTGAGTTTGTGAATTTGCATTGTTTCTGTACTTACAGTTGTTTTCTCTATCTGAGACACATTCAGCCATTGCAATATATCTGGCCCTTGTCAGCCACTGTAGTAATCAGCTGATGAATGTCATTTTTGTGTAAAAGTTATAGATGAGTTAAAAAAAAAAAACGTCCAGACATTTTATAAAAGCAAAAATCTAAACAAATTATGATTCAGTCAGTGTTTAATAGCTATGAATACTTCCTAATGAAGACAAATACTAAAATAGTATTTCTTTTTATCTTATGCGAAAGTAAATCAGTTAAAAACATAGTTTGATGTGCACTACAAGCTCAATAAATCAATAAGTACGAGGATTCGCAAAATAATAACAGTGAAGTGGTTGACAAATGTGTATTTAAATTATTGTAAATGTGCTATTATGGAAAATTAAGAAAATGCTTAGAATTGAATAGTCAAGACAAGATAATGACAATTATTGTTAGAGCCCTTAGAGACAGAGTATAAATGATTTAAGAAGCAATAATCCTCCAACTTCCACAACATATAGGCTATACACAAACACAGAATATAAGAATATCCCTTTATTAAAATTGCAACTCAGATTCCAAATATATTTATTATTAATATATGCAGGAAAGTACCCCAGTTATAGATTAATGTTCAGATTGTACTCCAACCGGGATTTCTTTCCTATTCCAATCTTTTATGGGTTTTTTTTTTTTTCTATTTACTAACAATAACCGCAGAGTATTCATTTACAACATCAATTACATTAGAATACAGTGCAGTGTTTGTTCTTGACAGAGACATTCGCAATAGTAGAAAAAGGGTCATTATTCAGTAAAAAAAAAAAAAAGGCAGCAGAATTCACTATGCTTGCCAGTGAAGTTAAGTTATATGTAGCATTAAACTAGCAAAAACTAAGAATATGTGTAGATATTAACAAGGGCGTCATTTTGTATAACACAGCATTATTTTCAGTAGTAAATATATGTTTCTTGATATATGTGTACAGGCTGTTTGTCTTAAGTTAAGTCAGTTAACGTTTTTATAATTATCGACAATCACCTCGCTTACATTGCTTTGGGGTAGGTTGTGCTAATTTGGCTAACATTAACGCTCGCTAACTACCTACTCCGGTTTGTTAGCTAACTGTCCACTTAGCATGGCACGCAAAGCCAAACAAAACCGCCCCGATACGAGGTCTCAAACTTAACTTACATCTTTCTGCTCTTGCTTGACGTTGAACAGGTTGAATAGCTGGAGTCGCGCTTTCATCCCATTCGCCATAAACTTTCCAAAAAACAAAATTTGAGTGGGCACCTCCTCGGAACTTCTCTCTGACAGTGTGGTACTCCACTATATTTCATTGGAAAGTTGATTTTGCTCCCTGAACCCGGGGAGGATCCTGTGGTTACGGGCGAAGAATCAAGCGACATTAAAATGCGACAAACACAAGTGGCACTTTCAAAATAAGATACGTTGCTTCATAGGTAAACGTATCCTACCATATAGGTCTATGGGGTCTTACGCGCTGGTGCTTTTATTTTGAAAGCCACCTGACTCTTCTGACTGAAGGGCAGCTACCTTGACAGTGTTATTCGCCAATGAGTTGAGAGAAGGGGGTGGACACGGTTCCTGTCCCGGGTCAGTCAAATTTTAGGCGGTGGGCTTCTTATTTATTTATTTATTTAATTATTTATTTATCCCTTACTCCATGTAATATGATGTAGCCTAGATTATGTCTGTCATGTCTGCCGGGATGTGAAATAAACAGGGGTTTTTTTTGCTGCCTGCATGTAAACCATCAACAAACCTTCAACAGAAACTTAATGTTTCAGGAGTTTCCTTTCCAACCGTCATTTCTGGACCTCTGGGACCTCGTTTGATCCTTTTTTTTTTTTTTGCACCCTTCCTCAGACTGTTTTTGGCGTCTACCAAAAACAGTCTATATTGCAGATACAGAGTATGTAATGATGATGATCTTTTCATGATGATGTTTCAAATTAAGGGCAGAACATTTATTACTGATGAAAATTACAGGCTTTTGATCTGGCCAATAACTGAATATTGAGCAATTATGATGAATACTGATAAGACTTGAGTATCACCAAACAGCTTCTTTGTTAATGCTAGATTAAATCTGTGATTATGTATTTATTGCAGAAAAGTGATAATATATTATTACCATTTAAAAAAAAAAAAAAGTGATTTAAGTGATAAAATGATTGTATTGAGTATCATATTTTAAATCAGCTACAACTTGATATTTTTAACCCATACAGACCCAAACATCCACCATTGACCCAAACCATCTATTGATGTAAAATGTTTAATGCCTGATGATCTGCTAATCCTATCAATGCATGTAAATAATTGGTGTAAAATACAGTTTGTCATCTTTTCAAGGTCATCAGAAATGAACCATTTGGACATTGATAAGCTCTGTAGTGAACATGGAAACACTCATCTTCTACAACATCGATTCACCAGTGAAGACCCATGGACTTTGATTAATAACAGTGGATGGGGACAATTGTTTTAATGTTCAGTTACTGATAACCCTGTTGAAAAAAAAGGGACATTGTCTTTAACTTTCTCTGTTTCTGATATAACCCTCAACTTTAATCTGAGTTTTAATGAAAATCTACATGATGAGTGAATTAAATGAAGGAAAATGTGGTTTTCACTGAAGACATGCAAAATTCAAAGGATAATGTTACAATAAATGATAATAAATGACTTAAAAAATATTAAATATAGAGGAAAATTAATTTGGAAACTACCACAGAAGTAGCACTGGGTCATTATGGATTAAGACACAGAAAGAAAAACAAAACTGTAAAAAAAATAGTTGTGTTTTTTAAATTTTATTATTACAGTAGATTTGGAGGAAAGGTTTTTTAACAGCAGTGACACCCAGTGGTTACATTTTTTTTTTCTTTACTTCAGGGGCAAACTTTCTTAGACAGTTAAAGTACTTAATTAAGTACTAACAATTTCCCCAAGATTACTATTTTCACCAAATAAATAATGCTTGGTACATTTCTTGACTCCTTGTAAATAATGGGAACAAAATGCAAATTTAATTCTACTTTTCATGTTTCATAGTTTTTAGTTTTGTTTATTCATCACCATCTTCTCTCTCTGTTTTCTGTCCTGTTTTTTTTTTATCAATCACTTATGGTGAAAGTTAAAAAAACAAAAATCAACCTCTCAAAGCAATTGGAGGATATCCCTCACGGTGTGTTTTTCAGATGATAATACATGTATTACATTCACATAATAACAGGCCCTTAATATACTGAAGATTGAAAATGAACTGCAGATGAAAATATGATGTAACGAATTAGGAAGTTAATGTTTCTTTCAAGTATTTTATACCAACAGAGAATATCATGAACAACAAAAGCACACTGATAAAGTAAGCTCTGTGGCAGCATTCATAGATTAATAAATTAAGTAGATGAATAGTTTGTGTGTATGAGCCGAAGCCAACTGTGACAGAGTTCGAACAACAGGTGGCCAGCATGAAATCATCACCACATTTTGGAACAGGCTTGAAAAGGAACGTACACATACTGCAAACACTCACACACAGAGCACAACACAACAGACGCTAAGCTAAAGGAAGTGGTCTCCATGGTAACACAGTTCTACATCCTGCTTGGTTGATGTGAAGTAAAGTAAACTTTCATGCTTCAATCAAGAAAAGAACGTAAAAAAAAAATAGCTTAAGTATATATTTTTGATAGATGTGATCTCTGAATATTTGAACCTTTTCAGTTTGGAAGCATGTGATGTGAAATCTGTGAACTTTGAATAAATCAGAAATCCTGTGAGTATGTATAATTGTTTATCTTACAGGAGACGCTGTGGACATGAGTAAGCCTCAGACTAAAACAGACACACCGTGGCATTTGGAAAACTGAACTGGAAAAATCATCTCTGCTGAACAAATGCAGTCATTACAACATATGAACACTGTGCATGACACTTATAATAAAGATAAACTCTATTCTATTCGAAATACTGAAAGGTTATCTGCAGTATGTAAAGTATGTACATATACACACAATGAATTTTAACCACTATTCAAGCTGTATTAGAAAGTCTGGCCTAATTGGTCTCATATCTTGTTTCCAGCCAGTCAAGTTTTTCATGTCTTCAATATGCTGGATAAAGAAATGGGATAAAATGTGTGACAGTACCTGCAATTTTGACACGGTGTGCACCGTACACCATGTGGAGGAAATTGGAGGTCAGGGGTGTTTAGGTTAGTAAACTGTGTAAATGTTATGCATTCATGTTGATTTGATGCTTGCCAGTGTTTGTGTTGAATGGAATAAAAGTTTTAAAGTGCTCCTGCTGTTTAGACTAAGGGCGGCTGTGGCTCAGTTGGTAGTCCAATGACCAAAGGGTTGGCGGTTCAAATCCTGGAACCCACTGTCCACACGCCGAAGTGTCCTTGAGCAGGACACTGAACCCTAAATTGCTCCCATTAGGGTCTGGCATGGCAGTGCCTTGCATGGTACATTAGCATAGTAGCCGCCTACTGATGTGTGTCTGTGTGTGTATGGGGGAATGTGAGGCTATGTAAAGAGTACCAAAGTGTAGAAAAGCGCTATATAAGTGCAAACCATTTAGACTCACAGAACCTGGCCCTTGAGATCTCTTTAGCTGTTGTCCTGTTGATTATTGAAACATAATCTAAAAGGTTTATGACTTGACCTTTATTTTGTTTACCTACCTTGCTGCTATCTTGACACTGGAAAACATAGCAGGCACAGTTTGCATTCTCTCTGACCAGGCAGCCGAAGCTGCTGGGCTCCTGGCTGTTGTGAATTAGCTTGGTCAGCTGATGAGGACGACATTCAAACAGCACTGAATGTGTAAGAGGGTCCCAGACCACCCGCTCAGCACAGACGGACACACACCGCACCCATGATGCTGATACACAGAGGCAAACTGATTGATTCCAGTTAGAGGTGTCCAAATGTCCCATTTTATGTCCTCCAGACCTCCGTCCAGCACACTGATCCCTCTCTAGCGGTTTGGACCTGGTGATCTCAGCTACAATCCAGGGCAGCATGGCCATAGTGGTCAAGTGATGAACGGGAAGAGAACCAATCAATCTTAGTCTGTATTGTACCTCCTCTTCCTCTTCTACAATTTTACAAGCAGATGTGGAGGAGTTGAGATGTAAAAAAGATGGGCATGACTGGTGGTTTGAAGGAAGACTAGCAGGGGGTTTCTTAGAGCTCCTTGGCCTGGGAGCTGTATCTCTTCTGGGCTTCACTTCAAAGTAGAGTCCCTCCATGGTTCAAGAGGCTAGAGACAGCAGTGCCTCAGTTTTACCTGTAAAACATCAGGTAGACAACAGAGCCCTTTAAAGTCATCAGGGAACAAGTAAACATACCAGGAAAATATGTCATCTGTGTGGAACCAGGTCAGTTTTCCCAGGACAATATGAATAAATGAAGCCAAACACTGTAATAGTCAAAGGGTCATTTGGAGGATACTGAAAAAAATGACCACCTGGTGTTGTTTACCCAACCAGAAACACATGGCCTGACTGACCTACACCATCATAAGTCTCAAGGACACAGAAACAACACACGACAGTTATCCTGTCACATCAAACTGGGCCTGTCCTGTGCGTCAGAGACAGAAGAGCTGCAGCTGTTTCTTTTCATTAGATAATCAGCAAACAAAACTAGCAACATAATCACACAACCATCGTGTTATTCATTTTGTAACCAAAACCCCCCAAAAAACCTTAACCGACAACGCAAGAAAAAAATTATGAAAATTTGGAAGAATTCATACGAATGATTGGAACATTAAACCAAGGCGGCTTCTGGTGTACGTACCTCATGTTTGACCTTGCAATGTAAATCCACGGGGTAAAATTACTCGGAAAGTGTAGCATACAGCATGAAATGGGTCTGTCCGCTCCGTTAGGACAGAACACGGAAGTGGGAATTAGGTTCTAATTTCCGAGCACAGTAGTCCCACATCCACCGATTCACCAGTTAATTGTCATATTACGCACGGAGCAAGTTAGTTTTACGCACGACGTTACGCACACAGCTGACCGCAGACGACTTAAGTGTACAATTTTAAAGTGAACATAAAACCCCCCATCAGTGGAAAAAATACCTTGTTATTATGTCAACACAGCCTCCTTACCTGTTTACTACCACCGTCCAGCTCACAGTGTGTGTTGACTACGCGTGCTTATAGTGTGATCAGGCCAACTGCGCACACATACACCCACTGAATTACTTGAAGTTAAATATAGAAAACAGGGTCGTCTCTTCCTCCCTCCTCTCCTCTCTGTATTTAGATGGCCCATGACAAGAGCATGCTGCTTGCATGCTGCATGCGGTGCAAGAGGATGCAGAGGCGAGGTGCCGGCACGTAGTGTTCACGTGCATGTTTTCCATTCAGATTTCTGTCCACTTTTACAGTTAGAAGTCGATTTTTATTGAGAAAATTTCTTTCTTTTTTTTTTTTTTTTTTTTAAATACAAGGTACATGTTTGAAATACAGAGGCATATGAAGAAAGAAGAAAATGTGAGCTGGTGATTGTGTATTCCTGAATATTAGTCTCTTGTCAACTAACACCTAAGGGATGTAATAAGACGTATGTAAGATCTCCACTTGGTGGTGCTATAACTTTATGATCCAATAGATTTTTCACAAATCTCACAAATCAATTTTTTGCACTATGCCTTGCTATGAACCAGGACATTATACATTCAATTTTAACAGCAGTTTATAACATATCAATAAAGCTACAGTATTAGGTCGAACAGTTCAATTACACATGTTGAATTCATGTTGCCGTTCTTGTTCATGTAGCAGTGAGGAATGCATTAAAAATAAATCAGCATATTTACCATCACACACAGATATCAGGAATGACTTTGGCGGAGCATGTTATTGTGTTACATCTCAAGTGTTAAGGGAATATCAAAATATGTAGTCATAATATGATGGGATGTGATGTAATTAGTTGAGATAAAGCTGCTGTTACAACCTGAATTGACATTGAATGGCTTAGTACATAGGTGTCAAACATGTGGCCCAGGGGCCAAAACTGACCCGACAAAGGGTCCAATCAGGCCCATTGAATGAATTTGTGAAATTCAAAAATTAGCCGCAAGATTTTAACAATCGAAGATGTTAGAATTATTTTAGGTCAATTCAATCTAAAGAGGATCAGAGCAGTAAAATACTATTGTAATAACCTATAAATTATGAAAACTACAAACATTCCTTTTGTTTTAGTGTTTAAAAAAAATTATATAAAAATGTTTATATTTACAGACTAGCCTTTTATTTAAAAAAACAAAAAACTATATTGTACCAATATTCTGCCTGTTACTAAATGTTTTGTGTATTTGTAGATCCACTGTGATCTGAAAGTTGTAATGCATAGTATGTAATGCATTGTAATGTATAAATGATAAACTATGGTGTAATATCGTTAAAATTCCACTTATATTTCAGCTTTATATTTGTTCATGTTATGTTGAAGTACAGATCATAGATGGTTTTAATGTACTGAATTTAACTTTTTTCACTGAAAAAACAAAGACAAATGTTTGGAGTTGACATTATTTATCAGTTCTGACCCTATTATTTGTATTATTTATTGTGGTCCGGCCCACTATAGATCATATTAGTCTGTATGTGGCCCCTGAGCTAACATGAGTTTGACACCCACTGGCTTAATAGATCTGTAACTGTCATAAACCCTGCAGATAATTAAAATAAAGGTAGTTTTCATCTGCAAGTACAGCAGAGTATCAATGAACTACCCAAAGCACACATGTGGTGATCATTGAAAAACTTGTAAAAGAAAAAGAAGTCTACGTTAAATTTAAAATCCCTTCTGCTGAAATTAAGACATTATGTGAAATGCTAGTCATACAGTCACAGTTAGGGCAACTTCAAGTGTTTGGTGTTATTCTGGCTTCGGCTGCAGTTTATTCTTCTGGGGCTCGAAGAAGTTTTTAACAATTGCATCAACCAATTCATCCAGTTCCTTCTTCAGACGTGTCACATCACTGAAAAGGGAAAAAAATAAATATCAGCACGCCTAAAAGTTGAATTTCCTTTTATAGTTAAGACATTTGGACCTGTATCTGTCTTGACTTACCTATTCCCAGGAGCAGTGCAGAGTTCAGTGTAATATTTAATTTTAGGCTCAGTCCCACTGGTTCTCATGGTGGCAACTCCCCCGTTAGAAAAAGTGAAGGTGATCATCTGACTGGAACTAGATGTGGGCAGAATCTGAGAGATGACAGGAAGGAGTAACCACAGTTGTATTCACAACACAATGCAGGAAGGACTGCTTGCCCATCCAAGTGTGGAGTGTTGTTAACACTGTCTACGTTCAGACAGTAGGTCTTGATGCACGATTCCGATGTTTTGGTGAAATCCGATTTTTTAGAGCGCTCGTTCAAATTACACATTAAGTTCGACTTCTATCCGTTTTGAGTTTGAACTGAATGCCACCCTTAAGTGACCTACATGTGCAAAAGAGGACCTGATGTAATATGTGACCACACCGGCATGCACTGTGTTAACAGAAGTGACACTTCTGGAATGTAGAATTGCGTCGTACGTCGCATTTCAATGGCATAAAGATCGGATAAATACGACCTGGCCATTCACACTTAAGTAGCATTACAAAATATCAGATACGTATCAGATTTAGGACCACATAAAAGTGGCCAGGGTCGGATTTGAAAAAAAAAAAATAGGATTTGTGCTGTTGAAACTGTCTTCAACAGTTCAAATACAGGTCACACATGGGTAAAAAAAAAAAAAAAAATCAGATTTGTGCCACATTTGCCTGCAGTCTAATATAGCCTAAGTGGATGTGTGTGTGTGTGTGTGTGTGTGTGTGTGTGTGTGTGTGTGTGCACGCTTACAGCCTTCTTGTCAGGTTGGTTGCTGTCGTAGCCAGTTGTAAGGTCTCGCACAGCAGAGATAGAAAAGCGACCACATTCGTCAGGATAGGAGTCCTTCGTGCCATTGTAGTTGCGCAGGCGCTCAAACAGACTGCGAATCACATCCTGATCGTGGCAGATAAAGTAGGAGTTCTTACTGATGTGGTAGCCATACCTGAGGGACAGAAATCAACAAGATGCATTTGGAAATTCAGAAATAATAAAAATCTTCCTATCTTAATACTCAAATGCATGGTGTGACTTACTCTTCAAAGATGCCTGCAAGCTTCTGAGAAAGGCTTGTGTTTGTGGTGGCAAGATAAGAAATCATTTCTCCTGCTATGGCTGCAGCACTCACTCCATCTTTGTCTAATACAGAGGGACTACACATATAACCTGTAAATACACACACACACACACACACACTTCAGTTCTTCATCTTTGGTATGTGTGAACCTCCAGCTGCTGTAGTCACTCACAGACGGAAGGCCTGAGTTTCTAATTAAAGCAACATAATCATGCTGTATAGAAACAGTATAAACAATGCATTTTGCAGACAGGCCTACAGTCCTAATAGCCTCAAACTGAATAGAAGTGTAGTTAAAGGTATTCTCTGACGCTCTCTATTTAGAGGTAACTAAGAATGTACAATGGTTTTAGAATTGTATCCTAACCAATTTGATTTCTGGTTGCTTGATGCATTATTGTTCTGTTGAAGGTAAAAGTTAGTTGTTTTGTTTTTTTTTTGCAATAATGAAGAAATTGGAATTTATTTAAGTCAAGCTAATGGAAGTAGGAATTTGCATTACACTTCTATTATTTTTAAAGCAGATGGATCAATATCACTATAAGGTACTTTTCAGACTTCAAAATGTCCAAAGAAAACTCAAGATTTTTCAGTTAACATCTTGTTCACTGTGTTAAGTAGACTTTAGGCTATTAGAAATGCATGTTGGTCAAGCTTTTTTTTCCACTGATATATATGTATGCTTGACTATTAATAATAAAACCTCAGAATTTCATTATTTTGCAATATGTTGAGGGTGACAGTTAGATTCTGCTGGGGGAGACCAAAGGCACCTAGTGATATTGACCCAGATAATGCTTCCGTTTCATGACTTCAAAATGCATCATGGATGATGGGGTTGCTATATCTATAAGTAGAAATGTCAAAGGATAAGATGAAGGTTAGATAACAAGAAGAAAATATTTCAGAAGTAACTACTACTTATGCTAGCATTAGAATGTTTTACTGTTGCATAGGGCCATTATCAAATCATTCTGAGTTATTAATGTGTGTTCTGTTACTAATTTGTCATATTTCGGTAATTTACATAACAACATTTCCTAATGTTTTCAGCTCTATTCAAACCTTGTGAGATTGTGAATATTTCTATCCAATGCTAAAATACTACAGCATACTGACCTTGACCGTGAACTCATACCAGAAAAAATTAACATCACATGAAACCCTTTATGCAGATCAAATTGAAATAGTTTGTGACACTGTGGAGGATCGCTATGTGGAAAAACTGACTGAGTGCTGCACACAAACCTATGGCCTCCTCAAAGGCAAACAGAACAGTCTTGCCCTGGTCCAAAAGGTCTCTGGCTCTGTTCCCCATCCATTTGAAGCCTGTCAGTGTTTCCTGTCACAACAACACAGATATAGAATTCCTTAAACCAGTGCTTAATTAACTGCATATTGATCTTAAATTGTAGCAATAGCTTTGTTTCTAACAATCAAACCTATACATTTATATAGGTATAAATGACACATGTTGATCATATTTTGGCTTTTACTCCTCTTGTAAGCATTTTAACAACATTCTCCAATGTGAGATAAACAATACATACTCTAAAATGAACACTGCCTTCATGAGTATTTCACATCAGCTCATTGATATTACCTCAAAATGGAAGCCCTCCTTGAGAGCGATCGCCCGCAGTATCTTGGATGAGACAGTACTTGACAGCATGTAGAGGTTTTTGACAGCACTGGCATCAGAGTTTTGCTGTTTCCAGCAATGGAACATCCACCAGCCGAGTAGCGCTCCTAACTCATTACCAGTGAATACACGCCACTGTCCACTGACAGAGACAGATATTGACAGATTAAGAAACAGCAAGCATGCAAACTAAGCTCCCTCTGCATACAGCTTTAAATTAGATGTTTGTTTGTTTGTTTTTTATTTCAGTGATAATAATGATGAAGGCTTTTAAAATTATTTGGTGAGTGAATTTAATGCACTGCATCAAACAAATACAGGTTGGAAAAAGCAAACTGTTGAATAAGAACTATACAATTAATACAAGCACACCTCTCCTGCTTTTCAGCCATAGCCAGTCGATCAGCATCAGGGTCATTTGCCAACACTACAGTCGCCCCCTCCTTCTCCGCTAGGGCAAATGACAGTGTCTGCAAAAGCACATGCAGATGCAGATAATGCCTCAGTCCATTTCACACAGTCTACATGTTGACAAAGTCGTGTTAATGATTAGTACATACCAGGACTCCCTCTCCCTCCTCGGGGTTGGGATATTTGACAGTTGGAAATTCAGGATCTGGGTCTTTTTGTTCCTCTACTGCGTATGGAGGGTGAAGGTCAAAGGCCTTAAAAGCTGACTGAACAAACGCATGGCCAACACCGTGCACAGATGTATGGACAATTTTCACCTCTGAACTCTTGTTAATCTCTCTGTCAAGAGAAAAATATAACAAAAGGAAAATACTGTTATGTTTTTGTGCTCCATTATTCTTTTTCTACCACTAAACTCTAATGTCAATGATATAAAGCCATAGGACTTAAAGTTACATGTCAGGGATTAAAAAGTTCCACTGACTTAACAGAATCATCTGTCTAGTTCCATGTCTTTCTCAGAGCCCAGGTATTGTGATTGGTACATGCTCATTTGTACAGTTCATCTATGGAGTACCTGTGATGACAGTGCATCTGGATAGCTTTGAAGTACTGTGTGTTGATATCCTTGTAGGGATCTTTAAGCAAGGAGCTCTTCAGGGCCTCCTCTGTGTTCCAAGACTCAGGCCAAGGCTCCAGGTTCTCTTCAATGGCCTTGGAGATACCTTTGTCATGAGGAGACACTATCTGGGCACCATTCTCCCAGTATACCTAAAATGGAGATAAAACAGTAAGGGAAAAAACTTGAAATAAATCTGGCACATGTATGAAGTAGGTGCAGATTAAAATTAAGATTAGGATTTAAAGATGTAACCTAAAACAACTGACCTACAATCAGTCAATGAGCCAATGGTACTACAAATGAAAAATCAGTATATCATGTTACCTTATATCCATTGTCCTGTTTTGGGTTATGGGAAGCAGTAACCATTATACCAGCACACAGACCTAAATGGGAAACAGTGAAAGGCTGCAGGAAAGAAAAGTAGAGGAAAATGTTACCTTATTAAATAATACAGACTGCAAAGATACACAAAACTTAAAAATAAAAATGGGCATTCCCGAAAAACAACAATGTAAAATATATTTGTGACAATAGTCCACAATTACACAAAGAAAGTATAAATGTAATGGGACAAACCACTGTAAATTTTTTGTATATGTAATTTAAATGCATGTTCCTGTTTCTGGTTTGACTTTTTTTTTTTTACATTTTAGACTGGACCCCACAGTGTATTAATGTGAAATGCGAGTATAAAATCATGTGAGGTCCTATAGTGAGTAACAACCCATGAATCAGACCGGTATGTGCATTATGCAACTTGTAGTACACTAGAGCAAAGACAACATTTTGAGTGGAATTTGCCCTGTTACTTCAGTCCTGTTGTCATCCACTGTACAATTTAATGAGACCAAACAACTGATCTAACATGAACAGAAGTTAAAAGATTTTTAGATCAACTTAGCCTTTACATAGAATATTTTTACTTAAAAAAAAAATTGACAGTAATCAGCAAAAATATATATTTCCATCTGTCTTCCACTCAATATTGCTTGATGTGTTATATTACCATATTTGTAAAAATAATTTTGCAATAAAGTCAGATAAGATTTTTTTTTTTTATGTGAGTCAGATCTATCCAGGCCCGCACTTCCAGATTCAGCAGTACGTTCTACCCCAGTGCAATACAGGCACTAAATACTTTACAGTGACAATACCTCAAATAACAACAATACCTTATGTAAGGACATGTTTGTAATAGATTCCTCAGTGTCCAGTTGGGGTTAAGTGCAATATATATATTTATCTCTACTGGTTCTTGGTTAGTTAACATGCCTACTCTTCTAGTCTACATTAATATTCACACTTTTCTTAAAGTGTTTGCACTACGCACCACAAGAGTTGTCTCTTTAATTTTGTTGTACATATGTATAATGACAATAAAGGCATTCTATTCTATTCTATTCTATTCTATCATTGTAGCCAGTCATGCATTTTGTAATGTTGAAAAAAGCTCTTAAAGAACATCTATTCTTTTTAATTAAACCCTAATCACACTAACATTACATTACAGTAACTTATGGGCAAGTACAAGATTGAACT
>JAPSES010000104.1:8722208-8738198 GCA_029822895.1 Maxillicosta whitleyi
TTCACCCATTCACACACACACACTCATACACCAGTAGACGGCTACTATGCTAATCTACCATGCAAGGTACTACCATGTCAGACCCTACTGGGAGCAATTTAGGGTTCAGTGTCTTGCTCAGGGACACTTCAACATGTGAACAGTGGGAGCCAGGTTTTGACCCGCCAACCCTTTGGTCATTGGACAAACTGCTCTACCAACTGAGCCACAGCTGCCCAGGACGTCCTTGGGTATAAGGTCGGGACCGAAGCACAGATGGATGGGGTCAGCTAAAATCCAATTTTCACTGGGACATCCACCAGTAGCCAGGAGTCTGAAACACTACCCACTCCCCCAGAGAGGGGGGGTCAGGGGGTGGGGACAGTTGGACAGCATGTGAATAGTAATGAACTGATTATAGTAAACTAAATGAGTATGTGTTAATGATAGGTGGAACCAGAGGATGGAGGTTCCATGCACCATATTTCCCCCAGCATCTAAGGTTTCTAGGGCAGCGTAGCTTCAACTATTAAGTTCATCCTGTTCCTGTCTGGCCTGATTATAAGCTTCATCAAAAAGAAATGTCTTAAGCCTAATCTTAAATGCAGAGACTGTGTCTGCCTCTCTAACATGAGCTGGAAGATGATTCCATAGAACAGGGGCTTGGTAACTAAAGGCTCTAGCTCCAACTGTACTTTTAAAAACCTTAGGTACCACTAAGAGCCCTGCATTTTGTGAGCATCGTGCTCTGTTTGGTTAGTATGGGACTATAATGTCATTAATATGTGATGGGACCATTCCATTAATGGTCTTGTACGTAAGAAGAAGGATTTTATACTTAATTCTAAAAGCAACTGGGAGCCAGTGGAAGGAGACTAACATAGGGGTAATGTGTTCTCTTTTGTTAGTGCCTGTTAGTAGCCTTGCTGCTGCATTTTGAACCAGGTGGAGACTTTTAAATGAGCTTTTAGGGCATCCTGCTAAGAGAGTTACAGTAATCCAACCTAGAGGTAATAAATGCGTGGACCAGTTTTTCTGCATCACTCCTAGTTAAAATATTTCAGATTCTCACAATGTTGCGGAGGTGAAAGAACGCTGTCTTACAAGCTTGGTTAACATGAGGCTTGAATGATAAGTCTCCAAAATTTCTCACAATAGAACCAAAGGCTGCACTAACACCGTCCAGGGAGACAATCTGGTCAGACAGAGCATCTCTCAGGTTTTTGGGGCCTAGTATAATGACCTCTGTGTTTCACAGCTGTGTTTCATAATCGTATCATAACCAGCAAGCATAACATTAATTTTCACTAAGGGCATCATGTGGAGGGTGAACAGGATGGGTCCAAGTACTGAGCCCTGCGGTACTCTATAACTGACTTTAGTGCATGGTGAAGATTGTTCATTAACATTTACAAACTGGTACCTATCAGATAAATAGGATTTAAACCAGCAGAGGGCAGCACCACTGACTCTCACTGTTTTACCTGCAGTAGATCAAGATTTTAAGTGTTAGTGCATGGCTTCACAAAGATGAAAGGTTGGCAAACGAAATGTGAAGATGTGAAAACCTCTATAAAACACTTATTCTATGTGAGGGTAATCCCTAAAAAAAATGGTTTGACAAATGCAGTAGGAACTGATATTAAATTGTCCAACCTCCTTCAGTTAAGACTTGTAATTTTATTTTTCAATGTCATCCACAAACTTTTTTTTCTTCATCATTAAAAAATGGTAGAATGAGAGCTTGACCTGTTTTATGCACTCAGGGATATAGTACTGCAGTAGAATGAATACAAATATTTGCAACCAGAAGTAGGAAATAACATGGAGGCTTAAGAACTGGATGGAAACATTGTCACAGATTCTGTCAGCTGCCTCGTGGTTCTGGATGACAACACACTGGTCCACCTCTTTAAGTACCATTTATCACCAATAGGAGCCACCAAAAAGACACAGAAATGTTCAAAATTGTTACTTTAAATGCCAGGTCTACGCTGAAAAATACCTGAAACAAATGCGAGGTACATTTCTTTTTTGTTAAATTCCATCAGTAATTTTTCATTGTTCCTGTTTATTGTATTTTATGCTACCTCATGTTGTTGATGTACATGCATGTACTAAAAGGGCTTTTTGAAGATCTGTACCAATCATGTAAAGATGGGTAACTAGCAGGGTGCTAGAGTATTGTCTCTCATACCTTATGGTTACACAGCCACTCAAGTACTTCAAACGACACTGGAACCAAATAATTTTATTGTGTTATGGACATATTTTATACAATCCATAATGCAATGTAAAGTACTACTGATTTACACATTTTCAGGGAAATAAAATAAAATTGTTGACATAAAGCAGCAAAGAACTGATTTTCTTCTCTGAAGAACAGAGCTAACACAAAGTTAGTCAGACAAAAAGAAATGAAGTCTTTTTTCCAAACCAGGGAGGTTTCCTGGTTACTTGTATTTATGTCATCAGTTTACAGTCTTGTGTGCCTGTTCTATTAATATCAACAACTATGTACAACTGGTGTTAAATGAACATTATGAAACTAAATTTGAAATGTGTCACAGCCCCACAACAACAGGCAAGATGTAAATCAAATTGCTATCTAAACATATTTTCCATATGTTCCTACATTGTATGTCTCAACTCTAGCACGTGTTGGGTGTTACAGGAAAAATGGTCAGATTCTAACAGTATGTAACTAAAATGTACCCATCTTTGGTTCCAGCCATAACAGCAGCAGTGATATCAAAATGTTTACAGAACAGAGGCACTAGTTAATTCTGCGTACACCGAAGAGCTTCATTTAAACTTTACAGATGTATTAAAGGGTGAAAAGGGCAGAGTTATTCTAATGTCAGCTGGAAAATGTAAGTAGGTGGGTTTTTTTTTTGCGTAGTAGTAATGCCAGTCGTCTTCTCAGTATATGAGAAAATGCTAAACAGTGTTACTACACCTGCATTACAGTCACTTTAGCTGTCAACATATCGAGATGAAACGGTGCAGACTTGGTCAAAAGGTCATGAAGGAGCATCATTGTTAGTATTTTTATCATCAGTTGTAATTCTCACACTGACCATAAGGTGAAATGCACTGAACTTCAACAGCAGCACTAGTGACAACTCTTTAGAATTGAGATCTGAGTGAGCCTTCTAATCTGTACATATTCTGGACACAGAGCGTGATCATGAGAATCACATCCCTGTCTTTCCCTGCTGCTGGCTATCTTTTGTGTTTCCTCTGTTTGATGATAAAAAGATTCTCGTCGGTCGGGTACATCTGCGAGCTATGGTTGTCTGCAGTTCTCTGTGCCCGTTTTTTACCCTTCCTATGCGTTTGTCCTTTGTCCTTCTTCACCTGCTCATTAGGTAACCTCTGACTGTCTGGAGATGCAGTCCAACAGAGACGGTCTGGTCTGCCATTTTTCTTCTTCTTCTTTTTCTTCTTCCTCTCCGCATCCCCTCTGTTTCCCCCCCCTCTGGGAAAGTCACTGGTTTCATCCACAATCAGTTTAGATGTTGGGAGTGGGTCTCTCGATGTGGGCACTGGTCTCTTGGGCTTCCACGGTTTCTCTGAACTAGTGCAGTTCTGTTGTTTGTTCTTATTATGCTTATACATTTTGGGCGATGAGGTATGGCTAAAAAAAATGTGGCTGGGGGTGGGATGGTTTGTGCTAGAAGATGTGCGATTATGAGAATAGTAGTATTTATCATGGCTGATTTTTTGTTTCTTATTCGGTGGCCCTGGAGTTGAGGGGCTTTCAGAGACGGTGAAGAAGATGCCATTCTTCTTTAGTTCTGCAAAATAAAAGACAGAGGGCTTATTTGACCTTTTATTTCAGAGATTCTTCCACCGCACTGAGTATATTTGATCCGAGAAAAACTATTAATCTGCATTTTTACATAATTTCTTTTGTATCTCAGACAGCCACTGCTTATATCAAACATGTTTTCTCATAATGCTTGATAAGTATTCACAATCTTCACTCACAGAAAACACAGGATTTAGGCATTCATCACTTAACTACAATAAATACTTATGTCTCATCTACACTAATGGCGCTTTTCCACTCCATGGTACCGGCTCTACTCTACTCGGCTCTACACGGCTCTTTCCATTACAAAAAAGTACCCTGGAACCTGGGACCCTATACTATGTTTTTTTAGTACCGTCTCAGTCGAGGTTCCGAAAAATCCTGTAGCGGATACCAAAACGTGACGTCACGACACTGCAGACACTGATTGGTCAGATAGTTTTCTCTGTGACCCGCGATTTACAAAAATCCGACGCGGAAGTAAGACAGTGAATAGTGAAACATGAATCCACACGATGACAGAACAAAACGACACAATAGACGGAACGTAGATTCAGTCTTTAGTGGCGGACGTAAAAATCCAAACAAGAAAATACGCAACAAGCGTGTTTTCGGCAACTCTGAGCAGACGACACGGAAGTAAGAGTAGGAGTAATGAGTTGAGCTGAGATGGTCCAATGTTTAGAGGAAAAGCACCATAATATGGATATTTTATACCTTGCATTTCACCATACACCAACTCATTTGTGAGATAGAGTTGTGTGCAGGCAAAATTCACATAAAGATTTCAATTTGAATATACTTCGTCAACCCAAACTAAATTGAGTTCATTAGTTTTCAACAAGCAATAGTTTGTCTGTGCATCTGTGCTGGTTTGTAGTGGTTTTTACAATGTAGAGATATTTAGAGTAACAGAGGTTATTTTAAAATTAGAGGAGTAGAATACCTGAAAATGTCTGTATTAGTGTGGACAGAACATAACAGTTACAGTCCATTTATTTTAATGTTGAGAAAACATCACAAACCATCACCCCAAAAACCAGCAACTGTTTTGCTTACCGTTAATACCCTTCGTGCACAGTAAATGCAGTAGTGTCATATACTGTGACTTAGCAAACGGAGGTTGCAGTGATAATTGTGATATATATAATAATACACAGACATGTTTATCTTTTTTGTGACTGACCTTTAACCTTCATCTTTATCCTGTGCTGCCTTCGGTTCATGTCCTCAGTGGTGTCATAACGGTTGATGAAGGGAGTGCTGGGATACGTCCCATTGTACATCCTCTGCCGTGTACAATCCTGACGTAAACATACATAGAGGCATGACATCATGTGCACCAAAATGGAGTAGCAGGAAAAAAAAATTGGCTGTATGTGGCATCAAATTAACAGAAATATAAGCATTTTTTTTTTTTACATTTTACTGAACTTTTTTCCAGTAGTGATTAGTTTTGCTATCAGTGATGTCTTTTACTTCATTATCTGAACTGCCTGCTCTTACTTGCTACCATAATTTTTATACTTCATTTTGGGTTTAGATTCAACAAAGTATCATCCCAAGGTATATTTACTGCACATACAATAAAAAAAAAAAAAAAAAAAAAAAAAGATAATTAGGTATTTTAATAAAAGCAGCTCACGTGGCCAAAATGTCCCATCTTGGCGCAGTTGTAGCAGTAAGCAGGAGTGCGACCTTTGTCCTCTCCCGGCTGAATTACAGGAAGACCCGTCTTAACCTAAGCAGAGAAAGAAAAAAAGAAAAGGACGGTGTTACTCGAAAACCAATAAAAACTGGTTTAAGCTTAATTTCTCTCACAATCTTCCATTTTGGTCCCATCATTCCCATGCTCTCTATTGAAACGGGCTACTGTGTATTATGCACTGAATATGGGTGCTGATATCAACCAGTGATTACCGGGGCTATAGTTAGAGGTCTGTAATGACCCTGTATGATAAGTAAGCGTCTGTAGGTGTGTGTGTATTGGACACAGGGTCCTGTCCCCTATGGGCCAGTGTTCTGAAAGCCTTCCATGCTCCAGCGCCCACAGCAAATATACACTGATAAAGAGAGAGAGAGGAGACACAGGCACACTGCATTTACTCCTAATGTTACACACACCTAATGCCATTCTCTAGCACACACACCTTCACACTCATTTAAGGTGCCCCCCTTCCTCTCAGCCCTGATTCCAAGATTACAAATGATTCGCGCCTCACGTCGTTTCTTAAACATAGCTTAGCTAACCTCCCCTCCTTTTCTTCTCTCCTCTCTTCCTCCTGGCTCCCTCTCTCCATACACACCCCTCATCCCCACCTCAACCCTCACACTTGTTTTTTTTTTCCTCTCCCCTTTGCCTCTCTCTGTCTCTCTCTCCCTCTCTCTTTTCCGCTTGAGTAGTTTTGCAGCAGAAAGGATGAATGCTATTAGAGCGTCGCGTCATTATCGGGTCAGGCCGGCCGGGCCCATCTCCATCACAAAGGCCAGGAGATCACAGACCTTTTTGCGAACACACATGCACGCACGCACACACACACACTCGTGCACCCTAAGGAGATCACAGTCCCCATCTCAAGCCCCCCGACCTCCACCCTTCATACCCCTCTTCCCATTCATCTTTCATGTAAATTGGCTGTAGGTCTCCCTCAGTCTCTCCCTCCCTGACCTTGGGCTTGTGTTATCTCAACGTACTCTGATCCAGCACATAGACACAACCAATGAAAGCATGAGCGAGAAAAGAGAAGAAATGAAATCCCCCCCTATTCTCCCATGAACCTGTGACTGTTGTTTGAAACCTGCCATGAATGTGCATTCGCATGCATGTGTGTGTACGTGGGAGGAGTGGGAGGGTCTCATAGGATATTAATTAACAGGATGAAGCTTCATGCCTCTGTTACCCCCCCCCCACTGTCTGTTTTCATTCTGTACTTCTTATCGGGGTCATCTAAATGGCTAACAGGAATCCTATCTGTTTGGGATCCTTGTTTTTCTAATGGGTTTGACGAAGAGTCCAACAAAGTCTGGCCTCATACAACAACAAACGACTTGTCAACCTTATATTTGTAGAAAGTTACATTCATGGTCAGATATGGCCTGTGTATCTGTCCAAATCAATAGACTAAACACAAACATAGATGATATGATGCACGTTCATGCTTTTAAAAAGCAAAGTAAACCAAAATACAGTGATTATGGAGGCTGCTGTGTTCTTTGTGTATTGTAACACAAAGTAGAACAGTAGAGTTGTGCTGACCTGCCTGTAAAACACTTATTAATAACTTATTATTAACTTATTAACACAATTATTAGTCATTGTTGACTGATTTTAAGGAGTATGGGCAGACAAAAAATGCATGGGTGCGTATGGTGGGTGAAATACTTTCAGTATCTATGAGGCATGAGCTGGCTAAAACCAATTCTGTATCAAAGCCTGGGCTGTGAGATAGGGTCTGTGAGAACAGAGAAGAAAAATTTGATGTTTTTCTTGTAATCTTACATTGCACCATCTATGGAAAAAAAAAAACATCCTGTGCTCATTAAAGGGTATTGGCAGTTAGTGCCAAAGAAAACATTTTGTTAGCTAACAAGCAACTGGCATCCACTACAAAAGAGACACACAAAAAAATCTTAGTTGCTAGGTGATTTTTGATTCTCCACTCCATTTATCCCGTAGTTAAATACATGTTCATTTGAAAAACACCCAATAGAAGTCCATCCAAATCAAAATGAACAATATGTAGCACCAAATCCTCTCAGTCATGAAACAGAAACCAGACATTTTTTTTCTTGATAAACTACTTGAACAATAATTACTTTTCAGTTTCAGTTAATCCATTGTCTCATTTGGAGTTTGGACTGCAATTGCATTCTGAAGTTTGTAACAAAAACATTTGTACTCTTTGTAATTACTTTTTTTCTCGCCTCTATCTACCACTGCTACCAGCTAGTGTAGATGAGGACCTGTATTAGATGTTCTGTAACTTTCTTCTCCTGGAAACCAACCATCTGTGTTTTAATAACAGTCTTCTGAGTGCATCTGGGCCTGACCCACTGCCGGCTGACACAACATGAAGAGCTTCTGGAGCTGCTGGGTGATACTTCACCAGTCAGACAGAAAGAGGACGGAAGGTTTAGGCTGTGTGTGAGTATAGGAGGGAGTTTGAGAAGGTCCTAAGGCCGTCGCTGTGTGGACATAGTCAACCAGCCATCCGTGGCCTCTCATGCATGCACACACAGACACATGAGCGCTCTCCCTCCCTCTCTTCCTGTCACATACACACACAACTGTGTTTTCCCACAGTTGTCCCAACACATACACTCTGTCTCTCTAAGCCCTGCTCTCCTCTGCTCCTTGCCTTAGCTGCTGGTGGCAAAGCCGTGATAATCCTTCGGCCAACACAAAGCTCAGACTGTTACAGACCACAATCTGAAGGAACACACACACACACACACACACACACACAGTTATCAAACACAATCCGAGAGGCAAACAGGCTTGTGCGTGTATGTGGAAAGGGGGTGGGATCTAAACGGTAACGAGTGGGAGCATGGGGGCCGGGGCCAGCGGCGCTGTTTTGCATATGTTATTGCAGCAGTGGGGAGAGGTTTGCATATGTTACTGAACCCACAGGGGACCAACTCTGCATGCTTTATCATAGAAAACAGCCTTGCAACACAACGTAAGACTACTGGGCTCATACCAAAACAAACACACCCTTGTGGTGCATGCATGTGCAACATGCCAGTGTGTACATATTAGGTTAACATGGAGAGTTAATTAGACAGTTGTGAATTAGTGATGAAATGGCTATACGGTGAGCATCTTTTCAAAGAAGGCACAAAATATGAACTGCAGACAAAGCCATTAATCCTCTTACAACCCTGTGGGAGTTTGTACTGTGTAATTTACAAAATCAACAACATATTACAGTGTTTACTCTAAAAAGAAAGAAGAAAATCACTGTTTAAGGTGGAGGTGTGCATGTGTGTATTTGGGAAGGCTACATAGTGGGAGGAGGGGGAGAGCCCCCAAATAACCAGATGTGATTCCAGCCCCCTTTGTGTCTGCCAGTTCACAAAGACTCAGACCGGAGTCCTAACCCTGCGCCCTTTGAGGACTCACACTTGCGCACAGTGCAATTCCCAGAGGCTGTCGCTATCTCCTCCCGTCACTCAGTCAATCAGTGTGAAGACAATCAGTAAGAGTCTTGATTTTCCTTAGAGTGACAGAGACAGAGAATGCTCCTGGAATGTAATGATAATGTGAGGCAGGAGTGAGTGCCTGAAGGTTGCCACCTCTGGAGAAAAACGCTCTTTTGGGGGAACAACTAGAGGTAATCTGGTCACACCGTGGAAGGCAGAACAGGGGATACAAGCTAATCTATTCAAATCTAAGCCCAAGTTATTCCACTTCCATTCTCTGCTCTCACTGCTGAGTTCAGCTGCTTCTTTCTGTGAGGCCAGGTTTTTTGGAAATATATTACCCACTTTTATTCCCAGCAATTAGACAGAGATGACACATACGGACACTGGAGACAGGGATTTAAACCTAATATGTACAGATGGACTCAGTCTTTTGCCCTGGTTAGAATATTTAAACCCTGATTTTACGTCTCAGCCAACCTATTGCAAACAAACACACAAATACACACCTTTCTAGACACACACACCATCGACACCATCCAGCTAAGCGGAAAGGCACAAAGACCTGCAAAGCCTGCAAGACCTCTGATAACACAGCTCCTGTGTGTACGGATGAGCATGTGAGTGCATTTTTGTGTACATTCCTTTGGTTCTGCCTGTACATACAGCAGAGTATGTGAAGACACCTGCATCAAAGAATAAACTCCTAGTGCAACGCCCCTGTTTTCTGGGGCAATGACAGCAAACTGTCAGCGTGGTTTAACAAGGATCAATAGACTTTGTTTTGTAGAATTCTTTTTAAACTTCCTTTAACTGTTAGCTTTTATTGAGTATACACACAAATACTGTCTGAAGCTGTACCAACTGATGTTTATTAAAAAATAACAAATTATTACCTATTAATTTGTGGCAAGGCCAAATGTATTTCTTCATTAACTGATTACTTATTTTTTGTTAAATTATATATAAAGAACTATGCTATTGAAGAAATTGTGATAAAAAAAAAGATAAAATAAACAGAAAATAAGGGATTAGTATATGAATATATGTAGCGTTTTGCTTGAAAAGTGACAATAAGGATCAATTGATTTTTCATGTAGTTGTGATTCATTTTCCAAACGATCAACTAAAAATATCTTTAAAATTCTTACTCTCTTTATATTGTCCTTTACTCATATATTTGCTTTAATTTCTGTTATTATTCTGAATTTAATTTTTAAAAAAAATCATATTCTCTATGTAGTACAATAAAGAATGGCTAAATGACAGTGTGAGTACAAAGACACAGAGAAATAAATGCATGTGTATATGAAATAACCGCTCTCACTGAACGTGTTGGACTGTGGTAGCACAGTGACTAGAACTTGCAGGATTTTTACTTTTTTTTGCCCTGATGACCGCTAGTAGTTAATAAAACTTGACTGAAAAGAACAAAAGCCATTTTCATTTAAAATGTACTTTGCCCTGGATCCTGTGCTGTCAGTGTTAACAGTCTGAAGTAGAATAGAGAGCCGAGAGCCTTTTGACACGGCACAGGTGTGAGAAGACTGGAGAGTACAGCGCTGTACAATGATGAGGCAGCAAAAACAGGCCATTGAATGGATGTGGATTTAAAGGATTTTTACAGAACGCTGTTTGAATTGAGAACATTTTGTAAGAGAAGCGAGTGAACGAGGTCAGCAGACACAGGGAAGGACAGAGGCAGCATGCAGAATAAAGGTCAAAACCTAAGGTAGAATTTATATTCAGCAGAAAGAATAAAGCCTTCAGAGTGACAATACACTGTTCTCTTCTCTGTTTGTCAAAGATGATGGGTCGAGATGCTGTGAAGCCTTTACTCAGATACGAGAGGAATCGCAAAGTGCGCGGAATGACCAGGTTTAGTTCAATAATAGATTTGATGATATTTTTTTGTATTTAAGGCCATTTATTTTTGTAGAGATACTCATGCTTGTTCCACTGAAAGAGCGCATCATATCTTTTTTTATTTATAGCATTATTCATTTAAAATTTCATTTATGTAGAGCTATTGATTTTTTTTTTTTTTTTTAAATCGCACGACATAAGGTGAATTATATTTATTGAGAAGATGTACAGTGTGAGGAACCTTTACTGAAGTAATACAGAAGCCTACTGTGTGTTTTTCTATTTCCAGCGTTAAAATAAAGCAGCTCTTAAAGCAGTAGACGCCATCCCACAGATGTACAGTCATTATGCGAACAGACTTCAAAAAACACACAAATTCTACAAACACTAACACATGATTGTGAATTTGTCCTGTCCTACAGTATTTGCTGGCTGTGCCGCTCAACATACGACCACTGAAGGGCGCTCTAATTCCACACATCGCTGCGAACGGTCCTATGACAGCCACCCATGGCCCACTGTGTCCACTGAAGTGAGACTGGGTGAGGTAGGAGGAAGAGATGCACTCTGTCACAGATATTAACTTGTATTTAACACAGACACACAAATCAGTGACAACAAACACCTTCCAGTCTTTTCTGAAGAGAGCGGGTTACACAGAAAATCATTTTGTAAACCGTATCCAGAGAATGACGGCATTATTTTACAACACGAAAATGGATTGAAGTAACTTGAAATAACACAAATTGTAAAACTTGTCTATATGTGATTCTATTCCCTGTAAACACAGAAGCAGCGCCGTATGTGAACATATATTGTTATGGCTGATTTAGAGTCGCAGTTCTAGAAGGCCTACAAAAAGTCATCAAAACACACAATGGCCCAGGAACACAATGTACCACATGCAGACCCCACTAAGTCAAGTAACTAATAACAATTCTGTAAAAGCATGTGTAATTTATTGTTGACGTTCAGTACTCACGCTTTATCACAAAAAAATCTACAAAGATGTGTCTAGGAGAAAACTTTAAATACAGTGTCTGAACATTATATAATGACTAAAAAACTCAATAAAAGTTTGTATTTGCCCTTTAATTCAAAGATATTGTTAAGTAAAATATAGGAACATAAACATGAGTGAAAAATAAGTATATAAATGATTATTTACAGATATAGTGTCGGAACCTAAAGAATACATATAAGAACGATAATGCTGTGTCACTCAGAAACATAGAATGAAGTAATTTTATCAAATCAGTGGTGGTGGGGGTGAGGACACGAAGGATAGAAAAGAAAGAAAGGTAACAAAAAAATTCAAGAAATTAAATACTGATATGTCCTGCAGCAAATACCTAAATGCTATTTCCTTTCAAATAAATTACAAAGGTTGAAACAAATTTGCCAACATACTTTAAGCTAAATACTATTAATTTGTAAGTGACATTTTTACAAATAATTGAAAAATCATCCATTTCCAAGGATATAAAGTCATTACAATATTTAAAACTCATAAATGATTATGTGCTTTTATATGGACAAACTCAAGTGGCTTACTTTGAGAACAAGACATTTTAATGATTTTTTTTCCCTCTTCAAGACAGGTACCTATATTGTATTTCCTGAAAATAAAAGGAATTGAATTGGGCATAATGTCCTAACCTTGGATTAACAAAAGTATGTGTGAATTAGGCATACCTTCTGGAGAAAGACATTGAAATCAAAAGAAAAAAAGAAAGTATAAAAAGCTAAAAGTGAAAGGAGGAAAAAAGGAAAGGAGGGCAGTCAGGTGAGAAAGAGGGACACCAAATGGGACTTTAAGGAGAAGAGTTAAAACGGCTTCATTCCTGTGACGAACAAAAAGGTCACAGACTGTTTTTTCACAGGCAGCCCCAAAGACATGGCACACACACACACACACACACTTCTACACACATACATCTGTCCCTGGGGAAGAGATCGATACACACCCACTGATACTACCGCAAAGAGAAAATCCACTCGATACAAACACACACACACACAAACACCACCCTGAGCAGAGGTACCGATCAATAAACACACACATACAGGTGTCACCACTACTATCTAAAGGGAGGCCAATCAATGCTCACAGTGATATACCTGTGCCAATCAGCTGCTCAGTGCTCAGCTCTCTCCTCTTGCTTTTACTCCGCTTCATAAGCTCAATCCTGCTCGTTTTTCATTCTCTCCTCACCGTCCTCCTGCAGCTGGTACAACAAACTACATCACTCTGCCTCTTGTCCATACAAGCAGTTCTGCTGTTTAGGTGGATCATGTTGAATGTAACTGCATCTTCCTGCTCCGTTACACAACAACAAAAGCAAAAAGCAGCAGAAATAATCGAACAGAACGTCTGTTTGTGATTTGACCCATATTTAGTCATGCAAAAGAAAAGAAAGAATAAAATCTCATTGCTGTGAATGGCTGGGTTAAGAGAATGCCTGCAATTCTTGCAGCTGTCAGCCAGTGGCACTCTGGTCCTAACGCAGGCCTGCAGGTTTCCGACAACAACACACAGAGTAAAAAGGGGGACTGGGACTCACGGGTCCTGCACGCAATGTGTGCATTTTTGATATATGCATTACTGGAGCCAGAGTACAGACCATCCAACCTGTATTGTGACCTTTCGTGAAGGCTCTCCATCCATCCTGCTTCATGCTCTACTCTCCCTCCACCTACTCTCCATCTTTTTTCTCTCTTACGTCCTGCAATTTTAGCTTTAAACCTTACTCTCGCTGTCTTTTAGTTGTGTTGTTCACTTCATTTGTGAAACAGTTTTCTTGAGAATAACACCACTAAAAGTTCAAGGTCATGGTCTGGCAAAATGGGAAAAATAAATAAATAAATAAATACATTGACCTACTAAACAGATTTTTGATGGACAGAAAATAAACAGAGAAAAAAAGCCAATGATCTGTTGGTTTCAGATTCACATGAGAGAATATGTTGCTGCTTTAGATTTTCAGTATCACCCTGTGCTCTGAAAACCACTCAAGTACTTGATTACATTTCAGAGCAGGGTTTACTGTTTGCATTACTTTTAGTCCTGCAGTTTTGAAGCTAATTCCAAACAGAGTGGCACCACTCTGGAAATCAGTGCCGTTTCAATGTCACAACATTTTCAGCTATGCCAAAAGATCACTAGTATAGTGTCCTCCTTTTAACAGTGACGACCTGTCTACACACTCAACAGATTTTACATTGATAAATAACAGTATCAACAGTAGGTCAACAATTACAACAGCAGCTTCATTAAGGGTGACAATGTGTTTAGGCTTATGGCCTTCATTGGGTAGTAATACTCACAAGAAATCCAAAGCATGATGCAATGTGCAGCTAAGATATGTGACTGTGAGATGCATGTGTAAATGGTGACCCAAGCTCTGAAACAAACTGAACTGACTGTTGTTCTAAGCATGACAGGACATGGGTAGAAAGAAAAATCACTATTACAGTTGAAAAGAGGAGCTGAAAAAACAGCATCTACAAAAACTAAACATTTTCTCCAAACAGAAGAGCTAGGGTGCATTAAAGCAGACCATTTCAGGCATTCTCTGCTGACAATTGTTATGTATTCAGTTAGAGGCTGAATAACAGTAAAAATGAAGGAGGTGGGCAGATAGGGGCTGCAGGGAAAGGAGCAACTCTGGGCTATAAAGACATATGCAAAAAAAAAAAAAAAAAGAAGTAAAACTAGGGGGACTGAAGGTGTCTGTGTGGGCGAGTGAGACTGAAAGAGTTGTAGAAAATCCTGTCCTAAAAATCTTTGAGTAAATATTACTGTGAAAAATGTCTATAAACACAGTTTAGACAGACAAGATGAAAATGTTGTGGATAGCTTTTTACTCCATTTACTGCTCTATATATTTGTAGAAGTGTGTCTACGTGTGTGTCTGTGTGTGTGTGTCAGTATCTTACTCTCTCAGTAAATACCCCAGGGCTTTGTGGTCTATACTGTGTGGTTTAGAGGAGTTTGTTAGTTGAGGGCCAGGTGCAGGCAGACAACACATACACTCACAGAAGATAAACGGACCAAGCACACACACACACACACACACACACACACACACACACACACACGCACATACACACACGCACACAGGATAAATGGACCCAGTAGCAGGGAGGTCTGACAGAATGCCTTTTCACACCTGGCTGAGCCCAGCGGAAGGTGACAGAGTCACATCTCCCAAAGCGAACGCACACACACACATAGATGTACACACACCTACACACACACACCTTCTCACATTGGGGAGTTCAGGGTCATAAGCAGCATCATGAATAAAATGAGGCTGTCTTAAACAGAAGGAACCCTGTGTATGCATGTGTGTTTGTGTGAGAGTGTGTGTTTGTGTGTGTGCGAGCCCCTAACCCCCATGCCAGTTTGGATCTGTAACGACCTTCTGTTCCCAGTGCTTAAATGGCTTAAATACTTCAATTAGACCTGGGTCACAATCCTCCACCCGTTAAAGCATGCAGTCACACACACACACACACCCTGAAACACACACAAAACTGGAGGTGTGATCATCTTGTGAGGCGACCCGAGTGTGCCTCCATGACTCTTTCCTCAGCGTCTGTGGCTCACAGTCAAAAGCGGTAACAGTAAAGCCTGGTGCATCCACCACTAACACGAGCAACAATTAAACTTCACTTCCATTCTCTCTGCCGGTGTCTCCCCTGGAACTTCTCTGTCCCGCTCCCCCCCTCAACACCCCCCCACCCTCCCTTCATCTCTCCCGCCGTGCTACCCTAGCGCTAACGATGCTGCCTTTTCATTAGACAGCCCTTGCTAATTAATCTCCATAGAGAAGAGTGACAGACCTCCCCCGTCACACACACACTCACACTAAGTGCACGCCAAGATATATGCAAAACACACACTCTTCTTCCCTCTCTCTCACTCCCTCGTCCCGCGTGGCGTTGGCAGCCCATTTCATGCTTTATCACGTCTTTTAATTGACAAACAAGCTGCTCTTTTCTCTTAGGCTGAGGTCTATATCACCCCCTTGCTCAGATGCGCACACACATACACACAATGAGGAGCCAAGAAAAGTAGTTATCTTTCCAGATTTCGGATAAACACACACACACACACAAATAAGCAAATGCCTCCCCACTGACATATGGCTCATGTGACTGTCACACAGTTTTCTACT
>JAPSES010000104.1:8739094-8757946 GCA_029822895.1 Maxillicosta whitleyi
CACACACATACACACAATGAGGAGCCAAGAAAAGTAGTTATCTTTCCAGATTTCGGATAAACACACACACACACACACACACACAAATAAGCAAATGCCTCCCCACTGACATATGGCTCATGTGACTGTCACACAGTTTTCTACTCTTTGACTTATTGTTGCCACACACACACACAAACACAAAACCATGGATGTCACATGTGCACTTAGCTAAGGTTCCCATCACTCAAGGCACTTCCTTAATCTTGTGAGATATTTTTTCCCTGCTATGGTTATGGTTCACTCATCTGCTACAGGGCAAGGTCAATACCAATCACAACTGACTTATTGATTTGGAGTGATCGTGTCACACCTTCAACCTCACGCTGCTCAAGGAAAAATAGGGCTTTTCAGGTCGATTTTTGTTGAGTTTTCACATTCTAAACTCCTCATTTTCTGGTTCTTGTACAAGTCATAAAATGTCATGATACGTATTCAATGGAAACTGTGTGGCTGATTTTTATAGAAAGTGAAGGATGTTGCATTGAATTACAGAATGTTCATCACCACAAATCTTAAACTAAATTTCTTTTCCTTTTAGGTAAACCATACACTGCTAATTAAATTAATGAACCTGTGAATAAAAAATATAAATATATATATCTGGTTTGCCAATTTTAGAGATGTTCAGTTAATATATTAACATTTGTGGATGTGCTGTGGTTTAGTCATATTTTCAATTGCTGGATTTAGAATAGTTTTATTCTGATGAAGCACGTTCTGCATGAAAAAGATTTAAGAAGAGTCACTAGGCTTAGTCACCCCTCACCCACACAAACCCACCACCTTGTTCTTTTACATTTCTCAGATTTTAATTGGGATTCTGTGCAAAAACTGCTACATCTAGTGAGATCTGGCCAAATGTGATTCTGGTTATGTCTTAGCTGTTTTATTTACTTTTGCACAGAGTAGGAGTTTTACATACAGGTGAATGTGATGCTTTTTGACTTTATTGTATTATACAAATGTACTTGTGGTAATCTGTCCATCAAATACTAAAAAAAAAAAAGAAAAAGTCCCTTGATCTGTTTCTTTGGGGATAGTAATACATCTGTGTGGAGACTTTACTACTACTCCTTTAAAATGGAAACAGTATACAATCTGACATTTGATTTAGTTAAAAAAAACAAAAAACACAACAAACAGTGTAAAGAGATTTTATATGAGCTTCTGGGTCAGCATTGAGGATTGTTTTAGTTAAACTACTCACCGTTAAGTGGTATTGTCTCCAAATTTCTGGACAAGCCTGAGGAGGAAAAAAAACAATATTAGCTCTGGAATGGAATAAAATAAGTCACATGAACTCAGTGGTTGTGCATTAAAAGAGGGGAATGGTAGAACCTTTATAGCAATTGTTAGTTCTGTTCAGCATTTTTGACACTTTTTACTCTTAAAATAAAGGAGAAACATTTAGGAGTTTAATTATTTTCACAGAAGAAGCGCAATAGACACTCGTGGACAGGTGGTGCTGGTCTGACAGTGGCCTGGAGGCCCCAAAGAAAATGAAACACCAGGATTTATTGTGATTGGTTTTCATGCCTGACTTTTAAGTGTCTTTTTGTCTCTCACTTATGTTATTATCCTGATTTTTAGGTAAAGCCTCCCTTCAAGTCCCTGTGCAGTAAGTCAGTCACTCAGACAGTAAGTAAGGCAGTCAGTCGTTTTGTCCCGGTGTGGCTAAAGCATTATCTCCGGGGCTTCGCCACGCTGTTCCTTAAGCGTTCCGACATCCTTTCCCAACTGCCGCCACTTCCCACTGGGAAATTGAAAATGCCGCAGTCGCCGCAGGCAACAAGATTTATCTACTTACACACCTACTGAGTGAGAGAGACAGCAAGAGAGGGAGAGAGGAGAGGAGGATTTCAACCTGACTGAACAAGACTGTTTGTTTACTTTTCTTACATACACTGAACTATTTCTTAGAAAAATTTGCATGATAATGCAAATTCACCTCACATTAAAAAGGCACCATTTGCAGATGCTCTTCAAATCCTGGCCTTTAAAGAAGACTAGACAGTTTTTTTCTAGCTTAATCTGCTCTATATAGATTTAAACACAGAGTATATTCCTCCACCTCTCATTTAGTTCTCTGTTCGTCAACAACCCCTCTACACACCCACTCCCTCCCGTTTGCTCTCTCCCTCCAGACCGCCGGGGTAGTGTGTTGTTGTCGAGGGCGACAGGCGAGGCGAGCGACATACTCGCGCTCCGTCAACCGTCTGTCTTTAATGAGAGACACAGAAAGGCCCAGGGGACAGAGACCTGACTCTCTTTCTCTACAACATACACACACTCACATATAATTTGAGTGTAAGAAAAAAAGTTATGCATTCCAAGAAAGGCGTAATTACAATACCACACAACTTTGCACCTTAGTTTGCTGTTGAAAACAATATGCAAAAGAGAAAGAGATGAACAAGAGTATCCAATAGGTAAGAAAGAACCTGTGACAGAGAGAGGGAGGGAGGTAGAGAGAAAATGGGCTGTGTGTGTCCTGGTCTCCCCTCTCCCTCTGGTGTTCACCTGGTTACTCATCCATTACACAGAGCACAGTACATGACTGACTGACGGTGAGCTAGCGAGAGTGAGTGAGAGAGAAAGTGTGTGTGAGTGAATGAGGCGGGGGGAGACACAGGCAGGCTTTTACATACGCACAGGATTTTCCATTCTATGGCATTAGTGTAAATGGGCAAGGTAATGAACGTTGCGGTGGGATAATTGTCATTGATGGTCATTAGATTCACCCTTCAGTGTCAACACACACAGTCAGCATGTGCACACATATACACACAAACCCACAGCTGGAATATGTAGCATGGCAGAGACATAACTAAGTTGTAATTACTGAAGTGTATCAATTAATGTGAACAGCAGCGTGTGCTGACCCCTGGTCACTCATTAAAAGGAAAGATGGAACAAGTGGGGGGAAAGAGGGAAATACAGGAAAACAGAAAAAAAGAGGAGGGGGTGGTAAAGAGCATCTAAAAAGGGGTCCTTATACTGTAAATACTCAAAAGGAGATAGATCATAAAGCCACAATCCCAGAAATGCTGCTTTTCTTGCTGTGATGCATGTTTAGTAGCAAATTTCATATTATATGGCTATTATTATATGGTTTATATACTTATTTATTTATTTACATTTTCAACAATATATAATCCATACCTGGATATTTACAGCTGGTTACCTTTCACAGATATCACAAAATACTTTATCTAAATAAATGTAGATATAGTTGACACATGTATAGCCTCATACAGACCTAGAATATTTTTTTAAAAAGTACTTTAAAACACCATAGAACAACTGGGCAAGAGGTTAAGAGTATAATGTAAATGTAAACTAAAAGGTACTTAAAGGTAAGAAAAATGGCAGAATCAATTGTCCTAAAAATTATTAATAAAAAATATGCAAATAAAGACTTGGTTGACATGTTCTCTTTTGTGCTTTTAGGTTTTTCTCATCAATATGTTGTAGACACTGTGCAAAGGCACCAAGTTAGTAGGGCGTCATCTCTGACATTTTTGGACACTTCTCCTTTTTCATATTGCGTTCTGTGTGACCTACAGTAAACATAGTAAGTGCACAAACAGAATTATCAGATGTCATGAATTTATAGTTGCAGAGAAACCATGTAAAATAAACTTCAGCGGATGAGCTGAACACTTAGTACTGAGACACTAAAGAAAGCCTAAAAACGAAATTCAATACACTAATGCTATAAAAACACCCATTATGGAAGGCATTTAAAATGAATGTGTGAGAAGATTTTAAAAGATGATATGACTTGTGCTGATGCTTTCAATTTATAATATCAGATGTATAACAAGCCGCAATATATCAAACAAATTTGATTATATGTGATTTCATGTCGCCCAGACCTACTTCTATTCTAAATGTCATTGTCTATATTTCTTATGGGTTTTTATGGATTCATTTTGTGATATACACGTAAGATATATGTGGTCAATTTTGTCAAGGGCAGGACCCTGAATTACAGTAAACACTCGCAGCGATGTCGATCTGTACTAAATTTGGATCTGATGCCGTTTTTAAATGTCATTAAGGTGATGTTGCTTTCAGTTAAGGCCAAATCCAAAAGCTGCAGGATACAGTGAAATTTCAATGCGTTTTGGATTAGTGTTTTAGATAAATGTTCAATGAAGGACCTTTTCTTTTTGTTGACACCAGTCTCACTGCACAAAAATCGATATGCACACATGAGTTTATTTTCAAAACACTGAATTAGACCCTGATTTTACACAGTTTTCATTAATTTGAGATGAAACAAAAGGAAATCTCTCATCGATACTCACATCAAAGAAGTGACCTTTCATGTTGCAGCGATGGCATGTTTTGTGCCAATAAGCTCTTTCGTTGCAGGATGCGTACAGGTGCCCAGGCAGGCCACAGTTGTTACAGTGCTTGTAGGGACAATAACTGGACTGGTGCCCTGGGGTGCCGCAAAGGAAGCAGGGTGACACTTTCTGCAAAAGCACATGCACATATATTATACATGTGTGTGTTCATCAGTGTATATAAAGTGTGGATGCTACTAAGGGACTAATGGAACTGACTTTGGGCTCTGAGCAGTTCTTGGACAGATGGCCGGTCTTGTCGCAGTTTCTACAGTGGACGTTCTTGTTGGTATAGTATCTGCTTGCCATCCTCTGCACTGCTAACCTGGAACCCTTGTCCACGTTACAGATTTGAGCCTAAAAACACACACAGTTATTCCATCACTATCTAAGAAAACCATAGTAAAGGTCCCATTAATCATTTGACCACTGACCTCCCTGTCCTTTTCAGATACCAACCATCTGCCATCTTCCAAACCTTCTTCAACATCTGGAAAAACAGAAAGAAGCAACACATTTTAAAATGAAACACAATGCCATTATAACGATAGACATTTAATGTTACATACATACAATATGCACAGCTGGCATTTTAATACCAAAAAAAGAAGAAAGGAAGATATTTCAGGAATTACCTACTTACATTTCTGTGTAATTTACAAATGTTTCAAAGGTGACATTTGACCTCAATGATTGTGCATTTGTTTGGTTGGATGTCATTGTCATGACAAGGATCTTTAAAAAAAAAAAAAAAAAAGTGTTTAAAAGAGCTTACAGATTATTGACTTTCTTAGTTATTTTCTTAATTAAATACTGATGAAATGAGACAAAGATGAGGTAAGAGCTAGAGCCAATAAACATCTGATAAATTCTAAACCATATCCAACCCTATTAAGAATTCTAAGCCCTGAGGAGTCAGTTTTGCTTCCTGTAGGGGAAACACACCCACATACACACACACAGTGAAACTGACACAGTGGCAGCCCAGCGCATCTGTATGAGAGTGGCACTAACAGTGCCCTGTGGGAGACCACTGTATTCTCCTCAGGCCCACAGAAGTGTAACTGACATCCAGAAATTGTAACATACACAAACACACACAGTGAAACACACAGACACGTGTACTCAGCATAAATTATGTGCTGGTAGCAATGACCCACACAGACTCACATGCTTTCACAAATGCATACAGAGACACCCACGCATCGACCTCCGCGATTAGCTGGTTGACAGTCTTTAGCCTTTGGACAAACACACAGCCTTGAGCCATAATCAAATATTACCGCTCTCCTTTCCACCTCTCTCTCCTCCTTTCTTTCTCTGACACTCACTCTATCTCCACCTTATCGCTATTCTGCTCAGCCCTCCTTTTGCTCTCTCTCTCTCTACTTGTTTTTGCACCTCTCTTTATCCCCATCTCCTCCCTGGGTGTGTGGCTGCAGAGGAGGTTATCACCTCTCTTCCCTGTCAAACAAATTAAAATGGCTGCTGTTTGGATTGGGTTTCTTTCTGCCACGACCTTCAACTCCAAAAACACAAACAAAGCTTCAAATGTAAGCAATACAACATCATCAATATTTTTATAAGGAAACCCTGCTAGTCCAGTTAAGCACAATTTAAACAGCTTAACAACATTCCAATGACCCATGTGGGTGCATCTTTTGAGTGCCGACAGAGGAAAAACCAAGGTAGACTTTGGTTCTAAACACGCAACTCTGACTATATATCTCATTCTTGTTGAGTATGCATATAACAAGTCCATACTTTCAGTCCAGACTAAGCCTGATCCCAACCCAACCAGTACATCTGAACCAGCCTACCCATCCAACAGTGGAACCTCATCCTATAGACCAGGGGTGACCAATCCTGGTCCTCGAGAGCTACAATCCTAGATGTTTTAGACGTGTTCCTCATCCAACAAACCTAATTCAAATGATAACCCTATCATCAAGTTTTGCAGAAGTCTGATAACAATCATCACGTGTGCTGGAAGGGCTAGCCTATATCTAAAACATGCAGGATTGTGGCTTTCGAGGACCAGGGTTGGCCACCCCTGCTATAGACCATGGGAACCTGTGGACCCTCTTCTTGGATAAGACTATTCTCTGTTCTTGTTCCACAGTAGTGAAATGAACTCCAAAGTGAAGTCAGAACAATCACATCTCTGGCTCAAAAAACATCTGTTCTTTTCTGTAATACATCTAGAAAGAAAAAAATTTCTTTACTGATTCACTTTGAAAAGTGTTTATTTTAGTTCAGAAAAAATGTGGCTGTGGCTCTGTTCATTATGGTTATGCATATATATATATACACATATACAATATATATATTTTATTACAACCACAGATAGTTTATGGTTTAATATGTCTGAAATGCATGTGATAGCTCTGTATGAAAGCTTCAAGTAGGTTTTCTTGTCTTGTATCTAAAACTGAACACTTTCCTGTGTGTTTCATGTTCATACCACATATCAGTGCACAAATTTACCATATATTCATAAAGCAGACAAAAGTGTGTGCATGTGAAAGTGTATTGTTTCATACTTCATGCTCCCATCTGAGTTATTTTAGTTAGTTTTGGTTATCATAGTATAGAGGAGTGAACCCCCACAGCACTGAACAGGGTGGGGGGCCTCAGTGTGATGTGTGTCCATGCACACATACTTGGAGTTACACAACAACCAGCAGCCAGGTCAATGGTTAAAAGGTGTGTATTTGTGTGAGAGAGGAGGCGTTAGTGACTCAACGAAAGTCATTCCCAAAGCGCCTCCCGGGGGGACTCCCCAAATAAAGAGCAGGAAGCTTTCCCTTAATCTAAGGGCCCCCCATCTCACCAACACACACACGGATAAAGGGTGAAGCTCTTTGTCACGGCCGAGGAATCAAACACATGGGTGGAGGGGTGGAGGAGAGGATGGAGGAGGAGAGTAGAAGGTGGGGGGCTGTTGTCTGTACCACTGGCTGAAAATATGCTAATCAACCTTGAGGCCCCGCTCAAAACCAAACCATTAGAGCTCCTTCATCGTGGCCCAGCAGATCCGATGGAGTCTGGAACTGAATAAGCAGATGGCAGCGGCTTCGCAGAGCAGCTGAACAGGCTCGAGAGAGGCCTCCGCCATGTTGACTGCAACTGTTCATCTTTAACAGATACCAAGGCTGTAAAAAATGCTCACAGTGATCTCAGAGATTCAAGTCCAAAGATCAAACAGAAAACAATGGCCGTGATACCTCAGCAGGAATGGAGGATGCTGAAAGGTGGAAATCAGGGGGTTGAGAATCACAAACTGTGCTTGTGTGCATTCAGTAATTGAAAACTCCACATTACATGTGTGAAAATATCAGTATTGCCTGCTCTAGGGGCTCCACAGATTCTGATTCTGCAAGACATGCTGTACATTATCACATCACTCGGTCGTCGAGGAGAAATTCAGCACAATGGAGTAGAAGAGGGGGAGAAGGAAACAGAGGGAGGAAGAATCAGGGGAGAGAAGGCGACAGATGCTACCTGTCTGTCTCATAGGTACCCTGATTACTAGAAGATGAGGAGGAGAGGGGAGGAGGCTGTGTGCCAGTTCATCAGAGCCAGCAGAACAGAACAAAACAGAGGAATATTTGGTGTGTGTGTGTGTGTGTGTGTGTGTGCATGCTTTGAATGTGTCCCTCTTCTACCAGTGAGAACAGAACAGAAGTGTACGTGTGGCTAATGAACCATGAACACCCAGCTCTCCTGGGGTGACACACACGCATACACATATATACACACAAATGCAAGGACAGAGAATATTAGAGGACCATCCTCTCATGGGACAGAGAGGGTGCTTTTTAAGTTTGATAACCAGAGGACAAGACACACACCCTTCCTTCAACGTGGCACCTGACAACCATTCTCAACTGTAGCCATTAACCAGTTTCAACAATGCATGTTTGTGTGTCATCTACAAGCTGTTCTCCCCTCTGGTCCAGCGACATCAAAGCCTCAGACCGACCCGCCTCGCTCCTATCCCTCTTTTCCTGTCCCGACACTTAAACAGGCATCCCAAGCCAGCCCGCCCATTGTACCACACTGTTGACTAGGCCCATTAACACACTGACGTGCACACACACACTGACACAAACACAAAATGGAAGAGAAAAAGAGGACTTGCCCCCCCAAATAGAGGTTATGTTTGATACTGAAGCGACAGGGCCGGATTAGCAACACTATACATGACAATAGTGAGGGTGGGCGGGAGCGTGCAGGCTGTATGTGTGTGTATGTGTTGATCTGTGTGTGTACAAAAAAAGTGCTTCCTTTGTAACATCACCCTTGCCCTTTGCAAGGTTAAACACACCAAAAGGTTGGCTAAGTCAGACACACACACACACACACACGTAGCTTTTTACTGCTCTTTTGTGTGACAGAAAAGTCTGGATAAGGGTCTAGAACACAAAGGCCGAAAGAAGAGGGGAACAAGTGAGATGAACATGAACGCTGAGAGGAAGATAGGGGTTTGGAGTGAAGAGAAGAGGATGAAAATGCATAGGTACTGGCCGAGAAACATTACAAAACAAAAAAAACAAACTGGAAGGATATGAGGCCCCACTGACAAGAAAGCATCCAGGTAGAAGAATCCAGGTAAAAGTAGTAATGAAGGGAGAGGATGCAAAAAGGAGGCAAATTAGGTAGAAAAGTTTAAAGATGTGAAAAACAATACAGGAGACACACTGTGTGAATGTGAATGTGTGTGTGAGTGTATGTAGATGTTTGCAATACAGGGAATAAATCAATAACTGTACATGCCTATTATAGATTAAAGCAGCAGATTTCATTTGGCTTCATTACATGCTCTTCTTTACTGATCTCTCTGTTAGGCAGACAAAAAAGGTAGAAGGTGGGGATAAAAATAGATCCAAAACGTAACAAAAAAGATAACAGCAGATATACAAACATTCAACAATACAGAAGATAAGGATATGGTAGGTGTATAAATCCATCTGACAGCTCAAACCACTTAACTGGGTCTTAAGGCCTAGGTCTGTCACATTTATTACATAATCACCGGATAGTGATTATTTGTGCTGATCATGATGATTCTACATTATCATCAGAATCAAAACACTTGGATGGACCAAGTAGAAATCATATTCCTATCACCACCTTCCAAATTATTTTTCACCAGGTTTGACTTGCTGCACTGTTTTCTTTTGTGATGGTTTAATGACACGTGAGTGGAGAAGTAGCACCACTTCCAGACATTTAACATCTAATATTTCAACAACTGCATTTCAATGAGCATATACTGACATTACAAAAACCCAAAAGGCAATCAAAAATGACATTTTTATGTAATGCATGGCTGCCAAATACCTAGTTTGGATTGGTTTATGCTGACAATCTATGGTATTATTTATCTACTTATGTATGGGCCAAATTGTAGTCATGGACTCAATCAAAAAAATCTTCTGTAAAACATTATTTGCTGGCCAATTATTGATTTCTTTAAAAAAGGATCTGTTTAATAAGCAAGATCAAGAACAGATGCAAGCATCCCCCCATTAGGATTTATTTCACTATGAATGGTTCACTGTCTTTACACATTCCGTTATTCGTTGCCAAAAAGTTGTATGTATTAAACTATTAGTATTACAAAAAGAATAAAAAAAATATAAAATATTCTTTGTAATTATTTGCACAAAAACTTACCATCAACTAAAATTCCATGATCATATATTAAAAAAAAAAAAAAAAAAAAAGAACAAACCTGAACCAAGTCCCCCTTTACAACAGCATCTGGTTGAGTAGCAAAGCCAAGCTGCTACAAGATGCTGGACATCTGTCTTGATCACAATCCAAGAAGCTTTCTTAATTATATAACCATGGTATCATTAATTGGGATACAACATATAGCAAATGCAAACCCAAATATGTTTGATCACTGACTTTACAGATGATAATGCCACTGTGGCGTTGTAAAATACAGGTGAAATGCAGGCAGATGCCATCACCCGGGTCCCTGTTGAATCTGCCTTGTGCTTGGCCATCACACATTTCATCTTTGATTATCCATCGCCCCCCTGACACGCTGAGGGTTCACCCCCTGCCAGCTCATGCCACCTCCTCCCATCCCATTTACCCTCTTCCACTCGTTGTTGGCAGCCAGGGCAGGGCAGGTGGCCAAACCTGTCAGTCAAAGCACCGTCGCCACGTGGCAACATCACAGACACCAATTACCACGCAGCAGGGGCGCGGCCTGGCAACCGCATGGCAACCACATGGTCCAATCAGGGTACACAACAACAGGGACCAGCGAAGGCCAAGAAAAGTGAGCAAGCGTGTTTGTGTGTGTGTGTGTGTGTTTGTGTTTGTGTACTGCGGAACCATGTTGAAGTTAACCAAAACCAAGCCAGTTCACGTCTGTGGGTTTGACAGAGGACAGGTAGTCATTGTGTCGTTTTAATATCCGTTAGCCGTCTATTAAGTGGAGATTCTCAATTCAGACGCAAAATGTATCTCTATCAGTTGATAATCAGGAAGTGTCTTATTAAACACACAGTCCTGACTCATGACCAGTTGTGCTGTTTTCATCACAGCATCTGAATAATATTTTTCAATTACCACAAGCATGCATGGATGGTCTGGGTCTTATACACATTACAGGACAATGAAAACAGTGGAGGATCTGGATCTTACTTTTAATTATGCTTTCTTTCTACGTGTAGCCCTTTATAGCAAAGTGCTTCAAAATCAAATTTATTATCAAAAGGATAAAATACATCTCGGTGTCCAATCACATGACTGTCTTGTACTTCAACATAATATACTTGCATTCAACAAAATTGATTTATGACAGGAAATTGGGATGGTTTTCTGCAAATATATACTGAACTGCTGAACTCTACTGTAACAGAAGTAAAATGGAACTTAATTCGGAGATGAAACATAAGAGTGCAAACTACAAAATGCTTTCCATAAAACTTTAAAAGCTTGTTAAGAATAATGGCATATATATTACATTATTAAATAATTTATATTAGTATATCAAGTTTTTACAAAGTTTATATACTTATTTGTGCAGTAACTTATATGAAGAAAAAAAATATTAGAAATAACTGCATCATTCAATATTCAGTTTTCATGGAAGATCCGTTCGGAGTTTTAATGAAGTCAAAAGATGTAGAATAGGAAAACCAGTCAACAAGTGTTTGTTTTACAGCTAAGGTCATAGGCAGGCAAACACATAAAATATCAGTGATATAAAAACTGGCCAAATTATTCTGGGTGTCCCTTTTGTCTTGTGCAGTGAAACACACTAACACATAATGTCTGTAAGGGGCAAATATATTTTAATAAAACCAGTGAGTTGCAACCTCAATTTCATTTTGATGAATTTCCTCCTGCGGGAGTGAGCCAGGCAGTGGCGGGAGGGCGGAAAGGCGGGAGGACGGGAGAGAGAAGTGGGGTGATGGGGGCTGGGAGGCAGATAGAATTTTCATGATTGTTATTTTTGTTATTATACAGAGAGAGAAGGAGGGGGGGGTTAGGGTAGATAAACGGCGCTAGTTAATCTGAGGCATTTTTGCAGCGCGTTCCATTATCGGGCAGGTTGGGCACGTCGAGGGGGTTATTTTTCTGAGGGATCTTTGGCCCCGGTAATTAAGCTCCATTCAGCAGGCCCTGTTCTCCAAATTAAAAATTTGTCATTAAGTGGAATTTACCATAATGCCTTTTTATCTGCCGGCGCTTCAGCATGCGTACATGCATGTGTGTGTGGGGAGAGTAAAGGTGAAGGAGGGGCAACAAGAAAGGGCAACCAATAAGGGGTTACACTGTAGTCACACGCACACGCCAGCGCCCACACACATACACATTGAGGAGAATGGGCAAATTGAAAAACTGAAATAATCCTGGACAGCTCCACACGTTTGTATGAGCAAACAACACTCACACATTCTCACATATACACACATACAAAGTAACAAAGCCACCTTTCAATCCTTCAAATCCACAGCCTTTGGGGTAATTAAATAATAGTGCTTTAAAGTTTTAATTTAGATTTGGCTTTTCCTTTCCCCCTCCTACTGTATGGTGCACAGCTCGCACCCACACACCCTCCCACAACAGTCACAGTGTGTTACAGACTTCATCCAGTGAGATAGCCCTCGATGGGCAGGGTACATTGGAGAGAGTGAATGATTGAAGAGCAGAATCTCTGTCTCCATAGGCTTTATAAAACAATACAATTATTAGTCTTTAATTAGAGCAGCCCCTCTGTGGGACAGGGGACAGACAAAGAACAATAGAGGATTAGAAGAGGAGCTCCTAATATGGCTCTTTTATCATCTCTTTCAAATACAGTCTATAAATGCATCCAGCTGTCCTTTTCACATGGCAAGGTTGAAAGTCGTTGGTAGATTTGAGAGAGAAAGCAATAGAAATCCTTGTTATTTTTGCAATAGACTTATCCACAGAACATTTTCTAAGCTCAATAAACTGCACTGGCCTTGGTTCATATTTGGCATTGCCACTGTCTCAGTTACCTTTGTTGACTGAGTTTTAAAGTAAAACAATTCAACCTTGAAAATATTTTGTCATTTAAAAAAAAAATCTTTATAACTGTTTATTATGGAGCTAAATACTGTGGTCAGAAACATCTTCCAAATACTTTTGGTAAAGTAGATGTAATCATCAGTGATTAATGATTATTTGTGAGTCAGCTACAGACTAATGAGTTCAATTGTTATGAACAAAAGGGGAAATCAAGAGCTGCAGTGAAGGTTGGATTAACTCAGCATTTAGACAACTGCAGAAGGTGATAATGATGGTAAATGAAGTAAAAAAAAATTTAAAATTAAAAAAAATAATATTTAAAGTGTCAAAAACCTGAAAATCAAATCTCACAATAAAAACTGAAAAAACAAAACAAAACAAAAAACATCATACTCTACTACTTCCAATCTCTGTAAATGCCATTGGAGAAACAAACGCCACTGCAATGGTTACTTAGATGATACAAGAATACAATAAAGTAGGCGCATTGAAGTCATGGTGCGACAGAAACTGTAAAATAATAGAATTATTATCCTATGAATGAATGTGGAAATCACTGAGTAATTCATTTTAGGGTTTTATCTCAGTAGTTGACAATCAACTGTGATATGTCACAATGACTGTGTAACTGAAGAAGATAAAATATCCCTCAAAAGTTAAAATGCAGGAATTATGCATTTATTCACTGCACTGTGGTGTCAGTTTCACAGAATTTGACAACTGAGAAGGAATGAAGAACAAAAAATTGCATACAGAGTTAGCTTAATGTCTCTTTAGGACACATCAACTACAACTTCCATAGCAGCTCAATGCTTTTATGACAAAAATGTAATAAAATGAGACATTATTACCTCTATATTTTTATGTCTCAACTCAAGAGTTTCACTTTCTTTTGATTTTCTTCAAATCACACTTTGACTTTGGTCACTGTCATTTTCCATCCTCTCCAACAGGCAGATGCAGGAATATTCTCTTGATTCGGAAAACATATTTCTATGAATGCCACAAGATGCACCCTAAAAGCACAGATATGCAGGTCTGGAGAGAAAGAAAGAAGCAAGAACAAGAGGAGAGGGTTAAAGGGGGGGGTGGACAGATGGCAGAGGTTATGCCTGGCTGAAAGGGGCAAGACGGGAGGAGGCTGTCCTGGGTGATCAGTGTGTTTGTAATATGGGAAGAAACACTGCCGTCGCTTCTCCACATGCACGGCTCCACCTTAACCCGCCCCTCGAACTCTCATCACTCGTCGCCTTTACTCTAATTCCCGTGCCCTCAATTTCTCATGATTCCTCATTTACAGACCTTGGAATGCGCATAAAACCCATTCCGTTGAACGTGTGACAGACTTTTCGTTTAATATCAAACCTTGCTCTTGGCTCAGTTGATCCCATATTGGCTTTAGATTGTATTCAGTGATGAACAAAATAATTAGGTCTTCCTGCATCTGATTGACAGATAAAACCTGGTTAAGGTAAACTACAGGATGAGCCGAACACAAACATGCTGTCAAAAATTGGCAAATGTGTGTGTATGTGTGCCTCCAAAATACAACGCGGGAGGAGGAATGGCAGACTGGCAGGGAGAGAGTGGAAAGAGATAGGGGGTCTTATTTACTGTCGTTTAATTTGCTCCCCTCTGCTCTGTCCATCCCTTGGTTTTTCTGACAGGTAATAAAAAGTGGGTGCTTCCCTGACAAGCCCATTTGAATTTGGATTGAATAATATAACTGTAGGGTTTCCCACATAACGCTCTGTCCAAGCGTGCAGTGGTAAAGACACGGGCAGCTCCCCTTCCTGCCATTGTGTGTGGGACTCGCAGTGCACATGCATGTACACACACACACACACACACATTACAAAACACACAATGCACAGGTGCTTACGTCATGGTAGTTAATGCAAGATTAATGAATTTCTAAAACTAGCCACCATCCTGCACCCATATGCCACACTACACATCTCTGCCCCGACCTCTTCCTCTCCTTCTGCCCCTCCCTTTCTTCCTCGCCTCCCTTATTCCCTCTTCTTGCATCTCTCCTCTAGCCCTAGATCCCTTCATCCCATCTCCTCTTCTCGCCTTACCTCATCCACCACTCCTGCTGCCTCCCTTCCTCCTTCCCTCCCTCCCTTCCCCTTCTCTCGGTAGTTGCTGAAATCCCATTCCCCGTGGGGCAGGCTAAATTGAATTGGCGTGTTTATATGAACAACAGGGCCGTTGCTTTAATATACCTTAGAGTTTATGCCTAATGCCTCCCTGCTAATACCGCTGGAGCTCACTCAACACACGTTGCTTTTATGGAAGTCATAAAAGAGACAGAATAGCAAGGGAGGGAAAGAAGAGCTACGTACGCTGGGAGCTCACTTGTGTTTGTAAGCAAGACAGAGAAATACCAAGAGAAACCAGAAGCCTGTTAATACCATCTTTACAACTTATCTTTCTATTTAATCACACTTCTTTAAGATCATCCTGAAGTATACCCCCCCTGGAAGCCCCACATACAAACACACACACACACACTTTCTCTACAGTATGGTGTGTGAATGAAAAGAAAAGAGGAGAGACAGAAAGGGAGGAAGATTTTTTTAGATTAGTGAGTAATGCTGAATAAATATCCGGAGATTTGGTTGAGGGAGTCGGTCATGCTCGTCGACTTGCAAACATCCTCCATTTTCTCTCACCCCCCCTCCCTTCTATCCTCCTTTCTTTCTCTCTCCTGTCCCCTTTCTCTTCTAGCCCTGTGTCAACCTACAAAAGGCCCACAGTACAAAGGACAGAAACAGGCCTGAGACACTCAACCCAATTACTATTGATCAGTCTGCACTCAGAGGACAGAAATGCGCTCACCTGCATGCACGCACGCACACACACACAGACACACACACACACATACAAATGTGTCTGTATTTCAAAGGTCTATTTTCAAAATTCACAGCTGACATAGTAACCATGCAATACACAACTTAAGGCTTTTCCGTGCTGCATGGTTTCTTTTTCTATACCCCCAAAGTTTTATTTTCGTTACTCTGTTATTGTTGTTAAGAGCACAGTATGTTACAAACAGAGCGAGCACATAACAACACTTAGACCACCTGAATCCAACCATCATCTGCTTGGAAATCTTACTTCTATCTGTTTATTTTGAGGTGGTTGAGGTAAAAGAGATTTTGTTTCTAATGTGTGAAGTAAATGAATATCAAACTTAATTATGAAAGCCACTGAAAGCTGAAATTATTTAGCATTTTTTAACTTAAAATTCTCTTAATGCCCCTGTCTACTGCTACCAGAAGACTTTCTTTGGCATAACAGCACGGAGGGCGATCTTGTTTCACATGTCCCTTTTCAGTGTTATGATTTTGTAATAGTTTGTTTACTGTAGTATTTTTAATATAAATTTTTGTCTTTGTACAATAATTATATCATTAAGTATTATTTACACAAACTAAACTGCAAAAATAAATGAACAATTAACATACTCAAATGAATACTCACTCTAAACCTCAAATTCAAAACGGTGTTTAAAAGACGAATTAATGCCTATGATGTTTATATTTTAGTTGCCACTTCTGGCCTGTAATATTTAGTGTTTCACTTCAGTATTCAGAAAATACAGAAAATTCTGGGTCAAACCAACTCTTTTAAAATGACTATCTAGATCAGTTGGCTGAATTAAATCAGATACACATATACTTGCATATTACACTGTGAAACTATTAAAACATGAGTAGAACAGTTGAATTGAATTTTGTGCTATTCACCCACAGATAAATGTGGAAGATCAATTTAAAGAATTATTTGGAAAGTAAAAGATCATATTTGAGTCTTACAAGAAGCAAATATGTGCAATACAAAGTAAAGTGGTGATTCTCAAAGAGCAGACTTGAAGATGCAGTAGACCTGAGCCAGAGGACATACCCGCTGATCCGTACAAGTAAAAAAAAAAAAAAACTCAATATGTTTAAGACTCCGCTACTGAATTTTTTTCATTTTCAAGATGCTTGACTAAAACCTATAAAGTTTTGCAAGCGTCTGCTTATAGTGGGATGCACACACTCAGACACACAAAACTAGACTCATGTTAAGGGAGTGATGAAGTCATGTGTTGTCTTGAGGCCTGCACCGAAATATCAATGACTAAACTCCCCAACGAGTTGGTAACTATCTCCTTTACTCTGATTTTATCCTCAATAATTAATTTTCTCTCCCAAGGCCGACTTCAGCTTTATCGGCCTCTCACCGCCACAATCTCAGTATTCCATTTAACCATAATCCCCTGGATAAAGGGGCGGCCTAGGTGTGCAAATGCACAGGCATGCGTGCACACAGAAACATGCACACAAGCAAAGACTTAACCTTCATTCACAGACACACAATGTTATAAACCAGGTAGGCAGATCTGAAAGGACTGCTAGTCATACCAACAATGAACGACTCCCATAACGGAGGAAATTCACCCCATTCAGACCAGCATTTACACATTTAGATACTCTATGGCAGAAGTCTGAATATGCACACTGTCAGCTGTGTGAGCTCCAAAACTGATTCCATACACCAGCTGGATTAGCACAGAGAAGCCTGTAGCAGGAATCCCGACCCAACAAGCCCAGCATAGCAACAGCCACGTAACCAGGACTTGGCCTTAGTGTATGGATGTTTGGGAATGGAGGAATAAAGAGATGGGACGGATGGAGGAAGGGGTGGAGCTGAAAGGTGAGGTACAGATACACTGAATTTCCAAGCCACACAGAGATACAACCAATAAATGCACGTCCCCTTACGATGGCAGAGAAATCCTTTCATTATTGATCAATATGCTGTTTTCTGAGCCGTTTTGGGGATGGAATACATGTGATAACCTTTGTAATATGTTACGTACTGTCACTGGTCCAGTTTTCAAGTATGTAATGGGTCCAAATGATTACATGACGTGAACCATGATCAGCCTGATTCATTAATTAATAAATTAGCATTTTTGTGTTTTTATGTAAAATATTGTCATTTCTTTTTCAATCCCTCTCTGAAGCCTTACCTATGACGTGTTCTAAACTTCTTCCTATGATGACCACTCAGGTCTTTAACACCTTTTGCTTTTCCAAAACACCTCAATCCCTGTACTTAAGAGCCTATTAACTCACTGATTCTTAGAGCCTAAAGGGACTCTTAATTAGCGCTTTATTGAAAGATGGTGTGATGAAAAGGTCATGCAGTTATTCTTACACATGTGACAAACACCGCATCAGCATACAGCAATCGAATGACACATAAGAGTGTAAATTCAGTAGAAAAAGGGGCGAGAGTGATATCATATCAGCAAAAAGGAAGCAAAAGATGAAGGGAAAGTGAGTGAGAGAAAGAAAGAAAGAAAAACAGGGTGACAGGGGAAGGGCTAGATTGACTGAAATTATGGTGAGTGCCAGCTAGGCCAGACCAGGCCCAGCTGGTCTCTGTCTGACGAGTGCCTTAATTAAGAGACATGGGGAGAAGCCTTGGAATGACCACATACACACTGCCAGGAGCCCTCTGGAGGGGGAACTGCTAAACAGGCACAATCGTGTATCTGTGTGGTACACTGCCAAGTTCACACACACACAAACAGCCATCCTCTGGGACCATGTGAAAAACATTGCCCAGCTATTATTAGGCAACCCTTTGCATACCGGAGCAAATGTGGTAACCCTAAACATGCATGTGCATGTGTGTGTTTGTGCTTTTCTTCACTTTATCCTGTTGACTGTTAAACTGATCTTTTTTCAAAACAGCTTTCTATTGCCACTTCTATGAAAATAGGGGAATAGATAAAAAGTGAGAGTAAAGCGGGGAGAAACCGAGGTGAGGAGAGAAGGGTGATTTTGTGGATCCATGACTGCCTTCGCACCCCCCCCCCCCCCCATACACACATACCAAATCCACTCGCCACCACTTCCTTCTGTTC
>JAPSES010000104.1:8757968-8783300 GCA_029822895.1 Maxillicosta whitleyi
CAACCGCTTCCCCTCAACTCCCCCATCCCCAAAAAAAATATCACCACCCTAGGCTACCAGTTAATAAAGCCCTCTTGACGACCCCTCCCAGCCCAAAAACCAAGGAAAGACAATAAGGTAAAGTTCTCCGGCCAAATAAAAGAACAGAAATTAATACAGTCCCACGGGACCCCCCTCTGTCCCACTGTCACCCCCGCAATAATTTGATTTCCTATTAAATGATTGCTTAATTATAATGATTATTATTGGTAATTGTAATTGACATTTTTTTCCCCTGCTAGTCTGTTCCCTGTTCCTTCGTTACGGTCTTCTTAAAAAGGACAGGACAGGTGGTGAAAATGCACAAGGGACAGAAAAAGAGGGAGAGAGATGTGTCTACGGTGGTGTAAAGCAGGTCAAACAAAGAAGCATGACAATTTAAAATATTGATATAGTGTCTGAGTACACTGTCCACCAGGTCATACAATGTGGGATAAAGGTGTTGAGGGTGGAAGTTTTATTTAATCATACATGAAGGCGTTTCTGTGTGTGTATCACTTGAGATGCCTTATCCTGTAGCTTGAGGGCACAATGTCTGCTGCACGCCTCCTAAGAAAGGATATTCTTGATCTCAATGGGATATCCTTGTTAAATAAAGGTTAAAGAAGACTGGGATTCCTTATCCTGCCCCCCTCACACACACACACACACACACACACACACTAAACTACAGTAGGGACCCTCTGGTCTCTAGTTTATTACCCCTTCCTCCAGGCTACAGTTACTGCAAATGCAACGTTGTGTGTGTGTGTGTGTGTGTGTGTTTGCTATCAAAACCACTCACATTCATTTTCACACCTTCAGTGCTAAATTTGACGTCAAATATTTTTGTTGAAAATCCAAATCAAAACCACAGTTCTACGGCACCACCTGAAAACTGTACCGTGCTCAAAGCTATTTCATTTAACGTCACATTCTTTCTCTATTCGGAACTAAAGACGGTGAAACTTCGTTCCAGTGGGCCAGGGCACGGTTATTGGGCTCACCTCAGGCGTGGTGAGGCTGACACAGACACACACACACACACACACACACACATACACTTTTGTCTTTAAATGCACACCTTCACACTTCAACACACACAACATCCAGCCTCGCATCACACCTTCACTTTCACTATAAACGTTTTCTCAATTCCACAACTTCAAGTGTTTAACTGGAACTCCTGCGCGCGACAATAAATACTGTTAAGTCTTTCTTATCAAGTGAATTCAAATCAACGAGAAGATGTTGGTTTCGAGGCGGATGGCCTGCACAGTGTGTGTGGGTGGATGAAATGTTTTCTACTAGATTATATTTAAATGTTGCCCCTTACTCAGAAGAACAAACAGCCACATTAAAACAAATGAGCACCTGCAGTCGCAACCGCAGATGTCTGTGGGTGTTTTTCTGTCCAAGTTTCCAAGAAAAAAAAAGAGAAATTTTCATATATTATTTTGAGACAGGATAGTTCGTCTTTTACAGATGTAGATTATGTGGTATAAAAATACTGTACATATTTGTATGAAAAAGAAACTAACAACAGTTTGTAGCATTAGAACGGCAAAGAATTGTATTAATTGGTACAACTATTGTAAGCAATTACACTACATAACACACTATACTCAAATAATTTCAGAGGAAGATGTACAAAATAACCATGTAATTGTTAATATTGCATACAATTACCTTTTTTTTATGCTTTTCTTATATCACAATAATCAATGTAACTTTAATTATGAAATCATCCTATCATTTATAGATCTACAATCATTAATGCTTTTATGGTTAATTCAAAGGGGCTGACTTCCAAAAATGAAATGGCTCAAAAGACAAATTGCAGTTTCAGTTAATTTTCATGAAAAAAAAAAAACAAACTGAAAACATATGTGTGGTTTTATTTAAAAAAAAAAAAATCATCAGGTGTGGTTTTACCTGCAAAGGTTTGACTGTCAAAATTACCAGCTACATACCATCAAGACTGACAGACAGCACAAGATGTCAACGTGTGCATGCAGAAATCTATCCATGTTAGAGTCACTCTAAGATTTTAGCCTGCAGACAAACTGGCTCTGACCGACAGCAACACCGTGGCCGATCCTTTTCAAGGCCTGTCTCATCCACTTTAGCTAACCCTCTCTTATTTCTCTGTCCCTCTGTCCCTCCGTCTAATGCCAAACCCCAGCTCATCTTGTTTGATTTGTCTGTGTATTGACCCAACAACAATTTCATATTATGTCTGATTTCTCATTTTTGATTTCTTAATTACTGGTAAGAATCATTGAAAACTGCAGAACTAGGAGATGAGGTATAGGATGCAGCTGTCTTTGAATTAACTACAATAACATCCAATAGTGAGACAAGGGGGGAAAAAAAGTTAATTTATATGAACTTCCTTTAAAGCTGCGCATAAAAGTCCATTTCAGGAAACATTATGTGACTAGTTCAGTACGTATCCATCATTTAGAAGAATTCACACCTCAAGGAAAGTGGTCACAGGCATCAATAATACTATTTAAAAAAAAAAAAAACAACCTGTGTATCTGGAAAGTAAAGGACAATGACAATATGAGTGACAGACCAAATTTTGAATTTATTTTGATAAACGGGAAAAGTCGTCATCTACACAACATAAGATAAGGGACACGGCCGGGCTCGTCATATAATGTAAGTGCTTACTGAGGGGATTTTTATATTACAAAGAAATTGCTGTTTCATTGACCAGATTACAGTTGTCATTACATTTTAGTAGCCGTCGGCATCAAATGATTGTTCAATCAAAAGCCTTTTTTAAAAATGAAAGCATCTGGCTCTCAACTGAATTCCTACAATTTATTTTGAATGTACTAATATTAGGCCTGCAGTAGTCTAATCTCATTTGCATATTCTATGTAAAAATTGGATAATACAAGTCAAACTATGGCACAGCGATTTCATGGTGTGTGTGTGTGCCTGTGCAAACACACTGTGTGGTAGTGTGGGTGTGGCGTTACACCTCGTGTGGCACTGGGCAGCCAAGATAAGAGCTGATCCTATCCATGCCTCCCTTCTGCAGCGCCTGCCCGCCCACCCACACACCCACAACACACACAATGCACACAAATACACACACATAAACCGAGTGTGCTACCCTACATGCCACTGTAATCTCATTTTACAATCCCAATGTTCTGAGAATAAACACACACTCATAATCAGTGCCACAAACACACAGAGAAGCCAACTAAATCTATATTTCCATCTCTTTGTACTGTATGCTGGCATGTTACAAGGGATGATACACAAAATGCACAGAGGCCGACTCAGGTCTCAGAGTCCAAGAAGCTACAGGAAACAAGTTTCAGGCCCAAAAGCAGCACTGTAGCTACTTCAGATTGTTTTTCACAAGAATTAAGAAGAAAGATCTCACAACACTAAATATATAAATATAAATATTAGACTGTGAGAGTATTTTTTATACCTACAGCATGACAAAACTATACGATTCTGACAAAGAGAAATAAAGGAAAAGGAGGAAGAGAAGAGGAAAGGAGAGGAGAAGAGAAGAGAAAAGAAGAGAAGAGATGAGAAGAAGCTTACCTTCCTTCTTTGTGAGACAGAGGGAGCTAACCTCTTAGCACAAACACACAAACACACAGTTCTCTCTTATTCAACAAGACCTTCAGTAAAAAACCCACACAGACACACACTCAAAGCCCACTCTGATGTGATCGGCCACCCCGATAGTGAGCCAGAGCTGACTCTCTAAGCCTCAAACTAAGTTTGGTGTGCACTGACCAAGACCAAAGGGACAAAAAAAAAAAAAAAAAAAAAGGAAGAGAACAGGGGGGAGCAAAAGACAGGAAAAAAAAAAGTGTGCCCACTGAGTGAAGTTTAACCACTTACGATTCAAGTTTAGCTTCAGCACACCCCGCCTACACCCTGGATTCATTCACGGGCATGTACACGCACACCTCTTTGGGTGGGAGAGGCACTGAGCTGGATTTTGGGAAGCCCTGCTTTTTCTCTCCTGTTCCATCTGGTTGCTGCTGCATGGCTGCCGGACAGGCAGACGGCCCTCACTCATCCCCTTTTTCTCTACTATCTTTTCTCTTTTTCTTATCCAGGGTCCCTACATTTCCACCCACCGACAGCTGCCCCTTACAGCCAGGTGACAGATAGCCACTCAGGCTGTGTGCCCGTGTGTGTATGTGTGTCCATGTGTTTGATAAAAACCATATGTGAGGGATTGAGAAAAGATTAGATTGTAAAAGTATGTGAACAAGTAACACTGTGTAGAAGAAACATAGAACAAGAAAGAGAGAAAGAGGATGAAAGGATTCAATTTCTGTAGGCGACAGGGGGAGACTAAGTGTAGTGAATGTGATTTGATGGCGACGCTGAGATGGGGTTTAGGCGTACAAATACTATTAGTCACTGCTGTGCAAACCTGTTACACTGTGCTTTTGCATGCACGCACACACACACACACACACACACACACACACCAGTATCAATGCAAAAAACACAAACAAGGTATTCAGGCTCCAGGAGTCAACACACAACATGACATCTAACACAGTCTATCTAACAGTCCTGGTTAGGGATATAACAGACAGCAGTAATAAAAATCCAACCAGCCATAGCCCTGACACCTGAAATTGGCCTTTTCTGTCCGTTTCCTCCCTAAAAGATGAAAGGGTAGGTGAAACAAATTCCAAGACATGATATACTCAGATAATATTTAAACTACTCTAGCAGGGGGTCAAGAGGACCTTTTATGCACAATGTAATTGATACTGTGTGTAGTCTCAGTTATGGATAGAAATACCAATATTTCTTTTTCACTGTGCTATTTAGTCACAAAGACTGTTTTTGCTGACTAGATGGGCACAGGTTTTAGCATGGACTCAAAGGAAATCAGTTTGGGAGTAAATTTTAAATACTTGTCAAATAAGTAAACAAGCACAACACAAGGAAAATGGGTTCTTTTCCCATTTCCCAGCTTTGGCCAACAGAACTGAGCAAAAGAAATGGACTGCAAAACAAACAAACAAAAATCGTTCATTTGACAACATTTTAAAATGCAATGTGCCTTGAAAGATAAAGTCTTTCAGTTGTGTGATTTTTTTTTAATTACAGAGGATTCAAACCACAGGCTCTAATCCTTTTAACTCTGAAAAGTATAAACATAACAAAATAAAATATCCATTCTTTAAATTTGTTATTTTTTTCAGCATGGAACCACTTCATATTGAAAACCTACTTAAAACTGGTGTGTTGTGTGAAACCTATGCATAGCTCTAGACTATTAAGGCATATCTCTCAAATTTGGTTGCCTTTATTTCCCCCCCACCTTTTTTTTTTTTGACAAAGCCCCCCTATCCCTCCCACTTTAAGACCCCTTCCACACCACACCCATGACCCCCCATGTGCAGACATGAGGTCAAGCTCCAAAGATCACAGAGAGAAGCCAGACGAGAGAGTGAGAGAGAGGCGGGGTGGGGAGAAAGAGACAGAAACCTAAAATCCTCCTTTCCTCCCAAAAACCAGGCCAAAACCTCAAGCCTTCCCACTAGCCCAGCGTGCCCCCCCTCCTTTTGCCCAGTTGTGTGTAGAGGAGGCAGTGAGCACTCTTGCAGAAACATCAGCCCAGGGAAATTCAAATGAGGAAGAAACGTTGAGAAAGAGACACAGAGAGTGGGAGAGAGAGAGAGAGAGAGAGGGAACACAATAGTGAGAAAATAGGATAAAAGAATGAGATGGGAGACCGTTCAGTAGTAGGGAGGGGGGTGGGGTGGGGTGAGAGAGGAGCTGGAGAGGTTGCTGAGGCTGCAGGTTAAGATAATGTGTAGATCTGAAGAGATTTGCAGGGAACATTTTTATTCATTTTTTGATTACTCCCATCTCTCCCGACCTCCCCTCCCTCTCTTCCTGCGTTGTTGTCTCTCCGTTTGTTTGTTTTTGGCATTAGCGTTATGACTGTTGGTATGCGTGTGTATGTACATATGCATGTTGATTAGAACTGGAATATTTTATAAACACAAATATTCACACTTGCACCAGCCTGCACGCACATATCAATACAAAATGCACACAAACACACTTAAAGATGCATCAGAGAAGCGAAGCAACTGGGCAGACAGTGCCAGGAATGCTAAGAGCTTACAAATTCATAAGCATGCAGACCCAGATGCTGCATATGTACATACAAGCACGCAGGTAGACAGATCAGGTGTTCACACTGTAGACCATCACTGAGCCCACTCTTTAAAACGTTAAGGTTCCAGAATGAGCTGGACCATTCCAGACTATCCATTGCTTCTATTGCACAAAAACCATATTGTAAAGTGCAACACTAAAACAGTACACCTGAATACACAAGTAATACATATAGAAGAGACCACATACCTGTATTATTTTCAGCCTCGCCCTCTAGGTTGAGTGAGATGGAATGGTCCCCATCCTGTGTCTCTCGACCCAGGATCATCCAGTTCTCCAGGTCATCGGAATCAGAGGAATCAGAGGAGCTGGACGAAGCAGATGCAGACTTCGACTCCGACTCTTCTGAATCAGACTCTGAGCTGCTGGAGTCCACAGATACTGGTTCATTAAGATTCCTCTTCTGGGTCATGAGGACAAGCAAAGAACAACATTCAGACTACACACAGAGAAATGCAACTTTTCACTTCAACATTTCAAATTCAATGGGGTCTAATAACAACGTGGGACACAGAAGTTGTAACAAATGGCTTCTTGTTATTGTAAACGTAGTCAATAACATAATGACAAAAGGCTGAATTTAACTGCATAAAAGTCTGTCAATTCACTTGACAGGTTGAATTAGGAGCTTTTTGTCAAGACTGATGTATTGTTTTTGTTTGAAAAGTTTTGTACATTGAACCACAATGGAAAATCCCCAAATTGAGATTCAGTAGTGTTTTGCAAAACTCTCTGTTCTAGGGATCCAAAGCATCATGGACTCTGTAAATGTAACATAAGTTGGACATTATAGAAGGAAAACATTAGTGTGGATGTAGTGTTGGTTCTCAGTGCTCTCTGATGTTGAAAGTAAGCTATTCTATAGGGGTGCAACGGGACAGACAAATTCCAGTTCGATACGTTTGTGGTACAAGGTGAGATGGAGTGACATAGAGGCAATCACAGATGGGAGTCTTTTAGATAGTGTGAGTTCAGATTATGACTATGGACACGGAGGGGATTCAACACAGATGTGGTTCTCAGCTCCATAATGCCAGTCGTGCCAGCGGTCATTTATTTGTTTTATTTGGATTTTGTATGATATAAATACATATATTCTTAAGTAGATGTCTATATAATTATTTACAGATCTTAGAACTGTTTATTATTATTATTATTATTATTATTATTATTATTAATACCATTATTATTTTATTTTGTGATTTTGAATAGTGTTATTGTTTGTAAATAACAGTCAAAAATGTAAATAGGAAATCAGATTTATCTTAAAAATCAATATCTATGAAAAAAAATTTTGCTCAAAATTTCATTTTTTATGAAAATGACCAATACTCACATGTTTTTTTTTAACCTCACGAACAAATGAAGATAGAATAAGAATGAAGTTCTGTTCTTTCTTTCTTTTGATGTGCTCCTCAGTGAGAGAAGCAGCTTTGGACTCAACACACATACAATACAATGATGCACTATGACAAGAAAATGTGTACAGTAAATAACAGTGGTGTTTTTATACCGCTGTTTTCTTTTACATCCCTATGTAGAACAGGACTTTATTTATTTATTTGTTTTAATTAAAAGGGCACTTTTTGAATGTCGCAAAAAGGGTTAGGGCTCAAGTACCCTTTGGGCCCTATGTGCCTGGTTTATACTGCTGTACACAAGTAGTCAAGAAATAAGAAAGGGTTCTACTTTCAGTACAGAAGGTGTTATTCTATTCAGTACAGTGATATCATTTGTTCCTACTGTGAAATTAAGTTTTTGCTGACAAGCAAAATGAAAAAAAAAAAAATTTTGGGAAGAAAAATAAACAGTTTTCTTTCTGCATAAAATGCCGAAATTGTGGCCCAACAACTGAGGGACAGACCGCACCGTGGCAGCCCTAACTCTGATGTAGAAATGTGGACATTCAACATCTGATGCAAATAACATCCTTACCTTCTGGGCTGGGGTGGACGTACAAGGCTGACGACCCTTCACTGCACAGACCCCGTCGTCGCTTTCATCAGTGTCGTCCTCAGACAGGGTGATGACATCGGGGCCGGAGTCAATAACGATGACTTCTTCAAACAGTGATGACGATGACCTCTTACCTTTACCGACACTTTTTCCCTTAGGTCCATCACCTTTCCCTGTTTTCTGCTTCGTTCTTGCTTTCAGGGGTTTTTCCTCCCTTGTCTTACACGACAGAGTCCTACTTTCTGCAGACTGTCCGATCTCTGTATCATTGTTTGCAGTTACCTCAAGTGGACGGCCGTCCTCGCTCTTCTCCTCATGCTCCTTCTCTTCTTCATCTTCCACAGCATTAGAGGAGTAGTGAAGTTGGCTGTAGAGACGAAACTCCACTTCACTGTTGACCTCTGACCCCTCGGAGTCCCCCTCTTCCTCTCTGTAGAGATCATCTTCAATCTCCTCCCAGTCCTGGTTGCTACAGTACATCACCACAAAACACCCCACCAACACTCACACCTGGAGAAGCCAAAAACAGAAATAGAAACACAAACATAAGATATTAGTTTTATATTAGTAATAAAGCAATCACTATCCATCAGTTATTATTATGCTACGACAGATACTTCATGTAGTCAAAATTTACTGTAAGATAAAGATGCATAGATAAGAAGCATTCAGATCCATTTGTGAACTAAACGTATTACCATTAACCCATACCTATAATCAAGAAAATGTAAATAAAGAATGAAATGTAAAAGTAGTTGGTGTGTAGTAAAATGGTCTCTTTCGGTGTTTTGCAATTATACATGTTGCATTTGAATTCATTTTTACTGCTGCATGAATGCATATGACATTTTGTTGCTTTAGATGTATATGGTTGAGCTCACTGAAGCTATTTTTTCCTACCGCTATGCATCATATTGTATAAAATAACCATTATGTTTGTATCGCTAATGGTCAATTCTTGACAAGCTCGTAAAAACGGTCCCATTTTCAGATCTGTGTCAATGTATTTTCCGGTAAGCCTACATCACAGAGGTTATTAAGACTTTACTTAGTTGATGAGGGGAGAAGAATTTTCTCAACCAATAGGGGAGCATTTCATCCTATATTTAGATATACATAATTGTCACTGGACAAAAAATATGATGAAAAAGTAACTGGAGAGCTCAGACAAATGTAGGACAACAAAACAATAATATTTCTCTCTTGAGTTGTCATGGAGCAGAAACATAAAGTTGCTGAAAACTAATGGACTCAAATACACGTACCTCAAATTTGCACTTGAGTAGAATTTCTTTATATTATTTTTTACAGCATATCCAACTCCTGTGAAGAAGCTAGTAATAATTCTGTCTTTTTCAAATATTCTAGCATTTTCAAACAAAACAGTGAACAATTTTTTTCTATAAAATGTCACAAAATATAAATTAAAATAGCCCAAAACGATTTGCAACAAATAATGCCTTAAAAGTCTTGTTTCACCCAATTCATAATTAAAAAAAAAAAAAAGCAATATCCAACATTAACACATGCTAGTTGCCTATTGTTTATTCAAATTATCAACTTGTTAGCCAACCAGTACACAAAATTCATCTACTTAAGAGCGTCACATTCATCAAATCAGTTAAGTTTCCCTTTAAACCATCAACCAAATGCAAATACAGTTACTTCAACTTTTATCTGTAGCACTGAAAATAAGTGGACACAGACCGACAGCAATTACAGGACAGACACAAGCTTCTGTCTTGTTCTGAAATCCGTAAGGGCTTGTTAACAAAGCTGAGAAAGACCACGGTTCAGTTGTACTTGTGTTTGTAGACTTTTGGTACAGCACGTTGAAATGAACAACTAAGGGCTGTATTTTATCACAGAACAGGGACTGACTTCTGCAAATATAAATAACAATCCAGTTGAAATTGTTCTAATTACAAACATTTGTAAATATATATTACACTGTGCAAAACATTATGTGGACCAACTTCTCTCCCCCGCACACACACAAACACACACAGACACACCGGACAGAGAAGGGGCACCGGCCCATTGCTCTGGCCAGTCCTGCGTGTCTGTGCCATGATGGCTGGAGATGATTGGCTCCCAGACCGCACACACCGCCGAAACGCCACGGTAGACGGTCACAAGCCGCCCGCCGGGGATTAAAAGGACAGAAGGAAGAGTCTCACCGGATGGCGAGGGAAAATATCAGTTATGTGTAAAAACTTCAACAGTGCACAGAGACCGGAAGAGAGCAAATGATTGTGATTTACAGCAGTGCAGAATCGGAGTATGGTTGTAAAGACCTTACAAAGATGTTTTTCTGTTTTAACAAATTTAAATTCTTGTCAGGGCTGTGTAGTTATGCACAGACTGGACAAAAACTGACCTTTTATGATGTATTTGATTTTTTTTGGCAGAAATTACTTACGACAGTAGGAAACACTATGGAATAAAAGGTCAAAAACACCATTCCCTTCAGCATTTTTCCTGTTTGGCAGAGTAACTGTTAAACACTCTGTAACCTTTGTAAACTACAATGTGATCGAGCATGTCTTCCACAGACCAGGAGGCTGGTGTTTGATCCCTGTCAACTTGTCGTAGTGTCCCTGAGCAAGACAAGGCCCCAGTCACAAAGCTTCTTACAACTGATGGGTTCATACGGATTTCCCAGTTCATACAGAATATGGAATGTCCAGTCAAATAATTAAAACATGATCAGCATGTGTTTTATGTGTTTGGGATCATGTGCTGTCCCTGGTGCTGAATTACACATTTGTAGAGAATATGTAGGGAAAACACTAACTTGCATTGTTAAACATGACAAAAATTAGGAGTCCACAATAAGACAAGAACAAATGAAGAAATTTTAAGTAGAAGGTATAAGAATAAAACAGATACACAAGAATAATAGAAGGAATTGAACATTATAAACACTAACCACCCGTCACCGAGTACCTAACACTAACTGTCCGTCATGCACAATCTCTCTGTGATCCTCGTCACCCTGTGGGCTTGGCATTATCTCCCTCCAGATTTTGCGTCATTTTTTCATGTCTCTTTCTGGTAATAAAACACTTTCCCTTCAGCACTATGCATTTGAGTCCAGTCATTCATTCTGTCTTGACAATTTGTATACGACCCCCCTCTAAGAACATCATAAATGCCTATTACGAACACCTTGCGTCCACCTTAACACCGTTCAAATCTGTCTGTACGCCTGTTCAAGTCAATGCTCTAAGGGGCCTTTAAAGAGAATGTGATGTGTTTTTGTAATCTAGCTGAGGCCACTTTAGGAACATGAGCTTCTTTAATGGCCTCCTGATCCATGACAGTCAGGCGTTCTTCTTAGGTTGTTCATAAGGCATTTGTTAGGGTTCCCTATAAAAAGAGATTCTGTAGCACATTCAGAGAAAATGTTGCACAAGATCATCCACCTGGCTAGGAACATGGGAATAGTGTAACAGGGGTTGTTCTAAACATTGTTATTGTCCATCATTTTAACAGACAGGGTCATGAACATTCCATCGTAACACATTATTAGTCATTTCAAATGGAATGTTTTAAGGATAATTAGACATATTTAGTAGTATTTATTGTTCAAAAACATGTCAATGATGCAGCAACAGTAGTTGCTGCTGGTTGATAAACCAATATGAAATCATGACTTGCATAAATATACATGCCACATTTAATTGGCACATTATTTGTACATTATAAACTTTCTGTGCGTATGTTCTCACCACATCAAACACCATGCACTGAGGGTTAGGATTATGCAATCCATAAATCTTGAATTGGCACACCATCAAATGGCCTTGAATCGACACATGAAAAGGTAGAAAATGCATACGTATAGCACACCAAATGCCATAAGAACTGATGTGACATACAACACGATTTCATGAGATCAATCTCTGATAAAGTTATCAGCATTACTTCCTTGTCCTTCATCCTCCACTGCATCAGTCCCTCTTTTTTCAACATGTTTATCAATGCCATCAGATTTACCAGGCTTTTTAAAATAACCAAGGACAATCGGCTGTATTGACATTTCTGCGCTAGCAAAGTAGCATATGATTTTGGCTAAAGTCAGCTAAACAACGAGACAAGACTTGACAATGACTGATTAATATACATACTCACTATCAACTGGACAGGAGGGTCTACTACAGGTGAAATAATGGTAAGTCATTTGAAATAAGTTACGGTGTTGAATTCAGCATAGTTGTGAACAGTGGCACTGTAGACTTATATTCAGGTAGGATGCTGTTATGGACTGTTTGACAGACCAGCGATCCTGCGAGCAGGTTCTGTTCACAGTGTTGTGTGAAACCTTACTTTGGCAGACCCTCAGTACTTTAGTCAGTCAAAATGACAGCCTACATAATTTTGTGTCATCTTAAAAAAAACATCAATGATGGAATATTTTCAGTCAACACAACTTCTGCGGTCTATGAACTCTCCGTTTTTATAAGGCTGTCTTGAGACAGTCATACGAAATGGTCCATAAACCATTCATAACTGTTCATCACAGCACAAGTTGCAGAGAGTGAACCACAGAAGTGCAAGTGCATTTATCTGTTTATTTCTGTTAGCCAACAATGCTTGGAATGAAAAATAAGCCAGACTTGACAATACAACAACGTGTTACTTCTGTTACTTATTGCAAAACTTTAAGTACAGTACCTGGATGACATTGATGACTAATGTGGAATTTATTTTTATTTTAACGTATATTGGAAATGTGCGAATTTCTTATGACATTGACTTCATTAATATTGTCTAATATATGCAATAGTTTCTACTGTATAGTGTGTCAAGAAAAAAAATGGTAGACCAATGTAAAAAGGTTTCCCGGGTACATGAGTAAGGGGACTCAGGGTCAGCCTAAGCAGAGGCCATTTGAGCACAATTAATAAAGTATCTGTGTACATATTTGTATATGATTGTGTGTGGGGCCTTATATGTACAACACATAAGTGCTCGACAACATTTCATGCACCTTTATGGTTAATATTCAAGTTGTTTAGGAAATAAATACGACTCTAAACGCTTTTACATTGATTTTACCAAATTACCAAAAAAAAAGGCTTATAAACTACCAAACTATTGTGCTGCACATTAATTACTCTAACGTTTAAAAAGCAAAAATATCACAATGTACATTTTCACGAAAGAATAGGCCAGTTAGAAAACGACACAGGCAGCTTTTCCTTTTTGCTTGCGAAAGTACACACAAAGGACTTCAATACATAGCCGTTGTGCAATACCGTTAATTTATTTCAGTTAAAAGATATGACTTTTTTCCATCACTTTGAGTCTAGCTATGTATTAAACGATTCAAGTGTTATTTGTTAAAGATTGAGCATTTTTAAAGAAACGTGAACCAACATGTGAATTGTCATATATATACATGACAAGAGGTCGTGAAGATGCTTCTCCTGGTGGTGACACAAATGTAGAACAAAACGGCAGAAACTTCAGTTTTATGACCAAGCGAAAGTACAAACTTAAGCTAGCTTGCTGATAGCCATAGCTTGCTGATAGCCACAGCAAGCTAAGTGGTGGCTAGCTCTTAGGAAATATGAGAAACCCCAAATGTAGAAAAACAACAGTGAAGTTCATATAGCTTTACTGGGCCCTAAGGGTAACGTAAACGTGTACAAAAACGGAAAAGCGGTGAACAGTTTAAGTTATTCGTGTGTGCAGGTATTCCTCAGTTAGCATGTGACACTGCTGTGTACACGTGTTTATGAGCAGCAGCCGGGGTCGAATGTAAACAATGAAGCAATTCAGCCACAACATGAGAAACAAAAAGCAATTGAACTCCAACTTATCTACGCTATCGCACGTCAACACTACATACGATTCATATTTAATGTCAGAAGCCAGAAACTTACCTTTGCCCCACAAACTCGAGTTGTTATGGGAGCCAGAGCTGATCTCCTGCCTCCTGTGAAAGAATAACTTCCGGGTTTGTCAAGAATAAATAAGTTGGCCAAACATAACGTTTCTGTCTTCTTGGCAGGAGGAGGCTTGACTTTGGTTGCGCAGAGTGACTACTGGCGGCAATTAAATCTGTGTACTGTTACACCTGGGACGGGAATTTTGGTATGGTTTATTTTTTTAATATTTCCAATACATCCGAGTAGTTGTAAAACGCGACAGAGTTTTCAAAATAGCATACTGAGGTTTGTCTCTTCTGCTCACCTCTCCTCAATAAAGATCACATACACATAGAACAAACAACTAAACGAACAAACAAAAAGCAGCTTCCAGATATTTCCAATATGTTATTATTATTATATTATTAATGTTATTATCGTGCATATTGTGTAGCAACAAACAATAGTTCTAAAAATACTTTTATATAACTGTCATCATTGCTGTCAAAAAGAAATGCACATTTAAAGTGATGTGCAGGTAACTGAAGCGGATCCATAGATGTTTTGTATAATACACATAATGTGTATACCTATATAACTAGTAGCATCATTTTATCCTTTCTGTCTCTCTTACTGACAGCTGAAAGACATACAGGTTCCAAAAAAGGCAAACAAGCATGAACAAAACTAAATGTAAAGACATTTTGCAGACCATAAACCTAATGTGTAATGGTTACTTTTAGAAGAACACTTAAGCTGGGGGGGGGGGGGCAAGGGGTATTATTTTTTGGATTGATTTTCTTTTTTTGTTTGTTTGTTAGTTAACAGCAAAAGTATTGGTTCAATTCATACCAAATTGTCTTTATAGATTGTTCGTGATCCAGAATAGATGCCATTACATTTTGGGGAAAGTAGGTCAAAGTTCAAATTTGTTATGGTTTTTAAAACTCTTCCCATTATGATGGGTGAAATATGTGTGAGGGGCAGTATTTGTTGTGCCTGGCACCACTTGTTTGTATATTTTTTAAAGAAGCATGTTGCTTTGTTGTGAACTCTTCAAAGTACAACAGACCAACCAAACGTTTTTTCCTCATTTTCCCAGATGTGCTGTATATCCAAATATTTGGATAATTTTTAATCAGTGTCCCACAGATAGGAAAAATCATGCAGAATAAGTAAAATCAAAGCATCATGGGTAGGAAGAAAACGTGGGAGACCATTACAGTTATTCTAAAATGTATCTCTTAATCTGTTTAACCCAGACTCAATAATAGCACATGTGTAAATAGTAATAGCAGTACTGATTGAACACTCTCCAGGAGAAAATGGCATCCATAATCTCTGTGTTCATAGAATACACAAAAATTACATTATTGGGAAAAGTGTAGTTTGATTATAAATGTCATTACTAAAGTTGATGTGGAATTGTCAGCTGAGCTGCTTTTCTTTAGAGAAATCCAATCTCTTCCTCCACACAAAAGATCGAGCTGGGCCCTACACTGTTTCACAACACAGACTATTGTCGCCCTGATGGATGCTGGGTGTTTTCACCTTTCTCAATAAAGCACAAATATTAGCTATGAAATGTCAGACTATATGCGTGTGCACACTGGATATATGCATGCATGTCTGAGTGACTAGTATGGACCTTCAGGCCTATGCTATTATTACATGTTGATGGGAATGTAAATCTATATGTAAATGTAATTCAGCAGACTGACTATCACCATCAGTCATATTTATTACATGTAGAATACAGCAAAATTACACATTTCTGACTCTCATTCTGACTGTGTAACATTAACATCCATCTTTTGCTACCCTCCATATCATAAGAATTATTGTGAACTCTGTGTATCCAACTATAGGTATTGTAATAACAGTGAACGAATGGCATTATGATAGCGAATCAGAGGTTGAATGCCATCTGATTTCAGAGGTTTCTCCATGCGTGTCAACACAGGAAAGGCCATCACAGAGTTGGATTGTCTCCTTACAAAGGTTAGGCTGTACCTTCAGTCCCAACACTATCACCATTTTTAGTCCATGTATACGAGTAGGCACGCACGCACACACACACACACACACACATATATATAAATACACACTTGACATCCTGCATATGTTTTGTTTTTGGGAAGGGCCCCTCTGTCTCCACTGCTCCTCACATCTATCTAAATTGGATGCAGGTTCGGGATGCCTCACTGCCTCAGTGAAATTGTGATGTGGCTGCCTGATTTTGGGTTCCATGCATTTTCTGGCATTTACTATTATTATTTTAAAAAAGGTAGAGGAGATCATCTGAATGGAGGCATCTGGTTCAGTAGTTCATCCCGCCACATCCAAACCAGTGGTGTGTTAAAGATGGATGGAGTGTCCGGGACAGGGACTTAAAGTCCTCTGATTTCCAATCATACATCCAAAGGGAGGGTTCTGCCTGATAAATGATCGTTATTGAGCAGAAGGAGTTAAAAGAAGCATGTCATTGCTCCCATTTGACAGTGTTTGTATGTGCCATGATAACTCTCACTTTCCATTTGTTGACAGACACAGTGGCCACAGTTTTAGATGGAGAGTTTTATCTAAACAGGACTCTTGTTGGCAGCTGATTTATTGGCAATATTCTGCGGCTGATGATCATTTGTGAACTAACAGTTGTCTGAAGACGATACAAAAAAAAAGTCAAATACACCCTCTGGATTAAGCCAAATGTGATGAAACACTGGTGACAGAAGACTGGGTGAAAATTCACTAAATTCAAATAGTTTTTTTTTTTTTAAAGAGTTTTGTTTTTAGAGAAATATTAAGATCTGAAACACAACATGAGAAAATGGGACATTTAGATTTCCTATAGTTTAGTGCATTACAATTGTGAAATATTATGTTTGAAGAAAAATCAATCAAGAACCTCTTTGATGAAGCCTTTATCATTTAAATGCTTTTGTAAGTAAAAACTTGTAAAAAAATAAATAAATAAATAAATAAAATTCTAATCATTTTGTGCCTCCTCAATTTTTTCTGGTTTTCTATTTAAACACAACAGTAGATATACACAGTTTTGGATGTTTATTTGACAAAGAATGAGATTCATTCTTTCTTTCTTTTTTCTTTCTGTCTTTCTTTCTTTCCAATGTCTAGTCTAATAAATGAACAGAAATTGAAGTGAGTGTTCTGCCATTAGCCTAAAACTAATTTTTTTTTTCATATTATCTATATTGTTTATTCTCATTGTATTATGTAAAATATCTGAGTAGAATATTAAAAATATATATCTTAAGGAATCTGAAAACACATGGACTCATCTGCTGATCATTTCTGATTTTTACCATTCAGGTTTAATCAGTAAAATTGAACTAATGATAAACTATCAAACACTCGGAATAATTTGTCACAATCCTACATTTACAATATAGCTAGTGCAGTAGCTTATGTATAGCGAATGAAATTTAGAGAAATGTGCCTTTAAAACATGCTGAGCATCTGCTCACATTGATTCTAACAGTTGGTTGCATCAGTTTGTTTCAGTTCTGTAACGGGAGGGCTAATAAAACAAAAATCTGCTTCCTTTTCTTCTTTTTCAGGCTTCCTTGTTACTGTATGTATGTAAATACAACCAAGCAGCTTGTATCAAAGCAGCCAGGCAGGAGGAATTCCCTCTAAAGAAACAAACTCGCCCTGGATCAGCGCTTTTGAACAAAAATGGCTCCCATGCATCACCCATATGGGGCCCTCCATGCTGGATTCACTGGCATTTACCGGATGTACATTATTTGCAAAGCTAGAGTCCGCTTCAGCAATGTTTTTTCTTTCATTGCCATCACACAAGCACTGCAGTATATTTTCAATGAAGGTTTGATCTTTTCAATCACATTAACCAGGAAGTCAAATTTGTACATTTTTGCAACAGATACTGAAGCAAGAATTAGCTTTGCAGGATAAGAAACTGCTTGTGCATTAGAGAGATTCAGTAGATTCTGGAGTTAATATGCCAAGTAGAGCATGCACTAATCAGCGGCAAAGCTCACATGCAGGAAAAAACAAATGATAAAACACAGCCGGAGGGTAATGATGACTTGTCACAGGGGCATACCAAGAAATTCTGTGCCATGTAACAGAATATTTGTTTGGTTCCCCACTTCTACTGAAACATCAGTACCATTTACAGCAGAAATTACCTCAATAGTGTAATAACAGCAGGACTGATGTGGTTTTCATGGATTTTTTTACCCACAGAAAACTCCCTCAGATATCAAAGTGCTGTTATTTTAAGTGTTTAAAATCCTTCTTCACAGCTGAGAACCATTATTTAGCTGAAAAAGTTGCTAATGCAGGTGAAATAGCACCCCACACACAGACTCCAAAATCGCTTTTTTTGCGAGGCTCAGCCAGTGACCAACAGTCTGTCAGTGCTTTCAGCAGGAAAAGGCTAGAACAAGAGAACAAGCCTGACAACACCTTTTCAGACTGGACCAAGTGACTTGTGTCTATGGGGATTAAATTTGTGAACAGAAGGTCTATACACAGACACACACACATACACACAAAGTCCTATATACACACCCCATCGCCACGCCATGCCACAACACCTCTTTCTCAGCTGTAAGTATAAAACCACAATGACAGGAGCCTTGTCCGCTCTTGTCGAATTGTCACGCTGAAATGTTTACCTTTACATACAAATGGCCCGATGTCATGTTGTGTCACATAATGTTTCATGGACAAATAATGTGTCCCATTTCTCAATCCGCCTTACAGCCCCTAAGCCCCCTTCTAACCTCTTACAGTCAAAACAACACTATGGCTGCAAAGACACAAACCTACTGTCGCCACAGTGAGGTGCCACTTTGAATTAAACTCAGAGGTAGAAGCTCAATCAACATTGTGACTCTGGATGTTTTAGCACCGACAAAGGTTAAGACTTACAGTAAGTACTACAAGCAAGTTGTTTTATGTCATCACATTTTATTTGGTTTGCTCTGGCTGATGAAAATGTTAATTCAGAGTGACATCATGAGAGAAGTTGAACCTATGCTATAGTCAACTCATCCAAAATGTACTTTAAGAGTAAGAATTAGCAATATTATAAACTGGTTAGCATTCTTCTGAAAACAAAGGTTGCTAAGATCTTCAGAAAAAAGACATGAACATGCAGCGAACAAAACAGGAAATTATAAAAGTTGTGCAATGCAACAAAAAATTCAGTAATTCTAAAAATGATAAATGGTAACATTTTTTTTGGTCACATATTAATTTTACTTTACTTGAGTTTACTTGAGATTCCATTTTCCCTCTATATTTTCAATCCACTCAGAGTGAAATATTGTATTTTTACAACTTGTCCAGTTGAAAATAAATCAAGCTTTTCCATTTTACACAAATGATAAACATGCACATATTAGCATTTATAGATTATCAGTAGTATAAGCTAGTTAAAATGAAGTCCATTTTAAACAAATTACACTATACAATTATGTAATGAAACTATGAAGTCTAATATGATAATTGAAATACTATGAGGAAATTATGTTGTGTATATTGAACAAACACTAAGAGGTTTGTAACACTGATTACTTTTACTTGAATATTGGTTGTACATATTTAGTGTTGTTAAGATGAAAAAAAAAAAACTACAGGCATGAATTCAACCTATGAATGAATGAATTCTTCATTAACAGTCCAATTCACTTTATGGCCTATTAAACATTAATGAAAAACTCTACAACTCAGATGTTTCAGCTGTAGTCTCTCTTTTTAGTTTGAAGGGCTTAGTGACAGCCAAAGGTCCCAGTGAGAGCATCTCCTCCTGTGTTTACGTGTTTACTTATTGTTATAATCGTCCCTTTAGTTCTTCTGTCTCGCGCTTAATGCGATTCTTTCCGGTTCCGCTCGGTCAGATCGCGGGTCACAGATCCAACGACTCCCCCTCCCCATATTAATTACATTAATTAGCACAGGGATGGAAAACAAACAGGAGATTATTAATATCTAAACTATGGCGAATTCTTTGAGGGGATCCTGTGAGCAAAGCCACATAAGGAACGACAGCACGTGAGTGTGACTGAGACCGGAACTGAACAGTAATCTGGTCCTAAACATAACCCAGGCCTAAATACAGAACATAGGCCCTGTTTACACACATTTAGACCAGATGACGGTTACTAAAACAGGTCAAAGATTATGCAATACAAATACAAGTATTTATAATGTGATATCATTTGGACTATTTGACTCAAAATGAGTAGTAAAACAGATTTGTACTACAAGGTGATTAATAATAGGACAGCTGTGCTATCATTCATTAAATAATAATAATAATAAAATAATAATGACGTTGATGATAATAATAATAATAATTCTAATAATAATAATAATAATAATGTGAAGTTCAGAAATAATGCTTTAATAGGCTGTAATGAGCACAATAACTTTAGGCTATATAACTAGAAACCATTTTAGGCTATTTCACACTCAAATTAATAATCATAAACGCATAAATTAAATAAACTATTAAACGCACAGACCCAAACCCTCAGTTACTCACAGGTCTTTACATTTTTAATGTCTCATTGTAAGTTATACTTAAAATTATCAGAATTGTTATGCTCAAATAGTAAAACATAAAGTATTTAGGTTAGAGTCTGCTAAACCTTAACCTTGTTCTACAAAAAAGTTATAACAATGACCGTTTATGATTTTGAATTTTTTTTAAATTAAAAATTCTCCTGTTTGTTTTTCTAACGGTAAAGAGTGACGAATCAGTATATAGCCTAATCCAGTTGTCAATGAATACTGAAGTCTAAAAACATGTTTGTTTCATCAGTGACACAGTCAGTAAATGACCACAGCAAACTGTTATATATATATATATATAGCCTACTTTTATGTACATTGCTGAATTCTATCATAAATTACAACTATTACACATTCTGAGAGTAAAACATCTGACATGGAGATCAAAAATAAATATATTTCAGCTTGTAACTGATTTCTGGGTGTCTTTTCTGCGCCCGCCGGTCAGACTAGGCCCTCCTTTGCTCGTTTTTATTTCTCCAAACATTACAATATATGTTTGTATGTTGTGGGCGCGAGCCGAAGGTCAGGGTCGAAGTGTTGCAGCGCGAGGCGACAAGCACAGCAAAATGGGTCGATGTCTCCCGCTTTGTTCCACACTCAATTGTCTCGGGGCGCGTGAACCCTGAGACCTGCAGCTGTCTGGAGGAAACCCACGGAGGTAAGGAAAGCACAGAAGACACACCACGGCCGTAGGACTTTACACGTAGAACCAAACCATTATCTTTTATACATTACACCCTGTGGGATTTTATGACTTAATGATTTTTTTTGTGAGTAAAACTGTGATGTTCTCGATATCAACCCACCCCCTTTTATTTGTATTAGTGAAGACCTATCTATATGTGCTGCTTGTAAATATTTCTTGACAGTTTATCTTATCGCCACACAAAGCCTTTTCCTAATAACTGACCGGTTTTTGACTTAAGCTTGTCTAAATAAAGTTAAACTCCATCTGAAGGCGTTGTTAGAATGAATTATTATTATTATTTTCCACCTAAAGAAGGGAAACAGTTTGTAAAACAGAACCAATTTTTACATCACTCTGTTCAGTCGTTTTGCGGTCTTCTGTTAACAGGTCATTTGTATTTTTCGAACATAACAGGAAGTGATTTTTGGTGAATATTTTCACCTATACGTGCGCAATTCACAGCTCGGTGTGTTTCTTTTTGTCTTGATAAGCAGGAGCCCTGAACTACCCCTGAAGTGTATATATGGATAAGTGGAGCAGAACCATCTCAGTTGCTCTAAAATTACTGTCAACTCATATGTTGCGTGAATAAAACGGAAAAGACACGATGACAAACACATGTTCCTGAAATCTTGAATGTCATTGTTACGCCAGAGAATAAAGTTCTCGATGAGAACTGAAGGAAGCATCGGGTATCGGTATGAGTGGAAATTTTCAGTTGGCAAATTAATATTCAAATTAAATGTTATGCGTTCACAGGTGTGTGTCTGCGAACAATCAGAGCTGAGGACCGGAACTATCCGTTACGAAAAGACTCACACATACACACACCTGCACGTAAGGGAGGGAGAACGAGAGGAATCTGCACTTCAGGGCGGAGACGCTCAAGTTGGAGCCACACGTCCAGACTTCGAGTCCGTGCGTAATGCGTAAAGGGTGCCGTGCGTAACAGGTGTATACTGACAGAGAAGGAAAGAATTGTCGGGAAACTTTATGCGCTGGTTTGAGCACCCGAAAGGGCATTCCGCATTTTTTTTTTTTATTTGCAACTACATTCCGTGTATTCTACATAAATGAAAACAGAACAACCCACCCCGGCATTACACCAATTTATGTAATATTACCTGCCGAATGTCTATAAGATTTGTCACTGATGAGACGAGTCTACGTGAAAGAGAGAGGGAGAAAAGGGAAATACAGAGGCAGGGAGACAGGGGCGGGGGCGGGAAAGTTTAGTAAAGTGGAACTTGGTAACAGATGCGAGTGAAGGGGCGCGGCCCTGCAGGGAAGGGTGTTCCAAGTTGTGTTTATGTATGCGTGGCCGCGTGCGTGCATGTAAGCGCGTGTTAATGCGTGCATGTGTGCGTGTATGGTACTTGTGCATGCAAGCTCGTGCAGGAAAAGGAAAGGACATGGGCGCACATTGAGAGCGCGGCTCTTTTACTCGGCGTGATCATTTCACGCTTCCCCCCGAAGCCTTTTTTCCACCTAAAGCGTTTAGTTGCAGCTGACTGAACACTTGCAGGGAGTGCAATAGGGAGCGGAAGGGTCGAATTATTTCAACCTACAGCTCGCCCCAAAAGTACTGTAGGACGAAAAAAAAACGAGAGAGGGAGGGAGAGAGAGAGAGAAACTGTGTCAGTAAGTGAGGGAGAGAGAGAGAGAGGGAGACATAAGAAAAAAGTTTTTGTTCTTTTCCTTTTTTCTCTCCCTCCATCGCCTCCCCCTGTTCCACCCGGGTAACATGGACCAGGGGCCTAAGAGTCCTGCACTGCGGCTTGGGAGAGCAGGTAGGGTCGCACCAGCTCAGATGAGCCAAATTTCACTTTTACAAGTCGATAGATTATCTGTTTTGAACCTGAAAACACACCCAGGCATTATAATTAATGATGGTTCTTCTAACAAAACTTTAATGCATATATTAGAGAAGTTTTGTTAAGTTTGCTGTGAAGGTTCTGTTTTCAAATGTGCGTCCGGTACACAGGAATTTGAGGCGCTCCAAACTTTTAGAAAGTGGTTTTCAAAGATGAGACAATACAAAGAGCTGGAAGCAAACTTTATTAATTCAGTTGCCAAGGTTTTAAAGACTGAGTCTGTGCAGTATGGATGCATGTGGATCAGCAATGCAAACTTTTGGAGTGAGGAGAATAAACTTTTTTTTTTTTCATTGTTTCAAGAAACTTTTTTTTTTTTTTTTTAGACTTTTAAGAGATAAGAAACATGGTGTCTGGAAACGTATTCATACCTTTGCTAAATTTTGCAAAAAAAAAAAAAAAGTCTGTACATTTTCTCGTTGTTAGGTTATTTTATTTTATTTTTTTTTAGGTGTTTGTTTCTTTGAGCAATATTGCCCACGTATGTAGGACTAATGTGCACGCACAATTTTATAAAGTTTGTATTTTAATCTTCAGTTGGATATTTCTATTGGCATTTCAGAGTGAGTGTTTGATGACAAGTGACTGTCGTTCAGTTGAACTAAATTATCTCTTAGACTGTGGTCCAGAAGTTATGTTGCTCACCGTTTCAGGCCCAAATTCATCTAAGAAAACAGGGCCAGAGTTATCTGCGTGTCTGTGTTAGTATATTCAACAGGTTTTCCTATTCATAAAACAGCGGGGTCTGGTACAGCAGTGCATCAGGCCATCGACCTTGTTATGGCACCCAATGGATATCACATCATTTCATACTGCTGCCCGCTGCGACTGCATTGATAAAACGTCGTTTGTCGTTAAAAACTGGGGGCAGGTGATCAGCCTCTAAAGAGTATTTTGCATTGTGGGAAAAAAAATCTGCTTTACTGTTTCTGTGGATACTCTGTAAGTGATGTATGCGTGGGAAATGGCCTGGAAAGTTATGATAGAATGTTTAAACAGGAAAAAAAAAGGCTGTGCTTAATGAGATTTTCATGGCATTCACAATATTTTCTGGCGAAGAAGGACTCTGTCCAGATAACGGCGCGTTGTCACATAATAGCGGTACATTTGCAAGTGCCCAGCTTTCAGAAACTTCCTCATCAAATAGCGCCTGTGGTACGTAAGACAAATAATACCGCTTTAGCAGCCTTTTGTGGAGTGGGCCCAACCCCTGATAAATGCTGAAAGAACTGGGATTTGTTGCAATTGGATAATAACCTTTTAACCACAGAGGAAATCAGAGTTTAAAGGAGGCCCTCCCCTGTTGCTATGTCAAGTCTTTTGGGGCCCAGAGCCTATACCTACAGCCTCTCCATTTCCTCTCACTTTAAAATACGTGCCGGGGCTACAAAGAAGATCTGTGAGAATGAACGTGGATCTAATGAGACCCCCTTATTCCCGCCTTGCAGGTTGGCCGTGCGGAAAAATGCATAGGTCGGTTCCTTCCAATAAGCAGCACCGCCATGTCAGTCTGACTGCAAGTGGGACAGTGGGTAGATCCTGACGTGAGATTATTATTCTACTAATGAGAAAAATTAGACTCAGGTCACTTTTGGACCGCATACTATCAAAAATCTTTGATCCTTGACCTCCTATGATTTTATAGGTTCTTTAAAAAAATGTGCAAATGTGCCTCTCTCCGGGATTACAGTTTCTGAAAAAGGGAATTATGTCCAAATTATGGAAAAGGTACATTTTTTAAGTCTTTTTTAGTCACTCCACATCATATTTGTGCAGGACTGTGCGTAAAAGCCAAATTACGCCAGGTTCACTTTTACGCAATTTGTATTTTGAGTTCGATCCATTGGACGCGCACTACAATCAGACCTGAGCAGAAGACGCGCTGTGAGACCGAGACGTCGGAGTAGAGGAAGGAAGGGAGGGGGAAGAAAGAAAGAGGAATGACCTCATATGGCATATAGCCTACTGACCTCAAGTGCCCCATCAGAAACACAAGGCAGGATGTGATGTTATGACCAGGGCGGCCTTATATCCCCCCTGACAGATGACAGACTTGCGTTATCATGTCTCCAAATGACTACAAATAGTCCATTTGATGAGGCCTGTGAGTGTGAGAGGCAGCCTGCGTGATTTACCTGTCCAC